>JACXGK010011192.1:0-16323 GCA_016801125.1 Novumbra hubbsi
ATAAGTGTATTTACCAGGAGCGTAGGGTTATTAGTATTAATAAGTGTATTTACCAGGAGCGTAGGGTTATTAGTATTAATAAGTGTATTTACCGGGAGCGTAGGGTTATTAGTATTAATAAGTGTATTTACCAGGAGCGTAGGGTTATTAGTATTAATAAGTGTATTTACCAGGAGCGTAGGGTTATTAGTATTAATAAGTGTATTTACCGGGAGCGTAGGGTTATTAGTATTAATAAGTGTATTTACCGGGAGCGTAGGGCGTGCCAAGCTGCATCTATGTCAGCATAGAGGTTCTTCTCAGAAGGTTTGCCTGTGCTGACACCATAACCAGAGTAGTCATAGGAGAAGATGTTACAGTTGATACGCGTGCCCAGACCAATGTAGAAGCTACTCATCTGCCCCAGGTCTACTGCATTCCCATGGGAGAACAGCACTGTGAATCTAGGAGAAACAAGAAGGAAAGGAGCAAGATTAAGAGGAACGAGAGGACAGTAAGTAGAGAAGGTGAGCAAAAAGAAAAACTAGGTGACATGTACTACAGAAGAATAGTAGGACTAAATCGAACACCATCTAACTTAAACGCATTTCTATAAATAGAACAACATGCACAGATGTCCATTTCTACCAGGATACTCACTATGCACAGACAGAAACAAACTCTCTTTGAAAAAGAACAAGAGAAAGGTCCTGCCACCAAGTAATTGAGACAGTTGTCACTCACCCACCTCCCTTCACTCACCCACCTCCCTTCACTCACCCACCCACCTCCCTTCACTCACCCACCCACCTCCCTTCACTCACTCACCCACCTCCCTTCACCCACCCACCTCCCTTCACTCACCCACCCACATCCCTTCACTCACTCACCTGGCATTGGGGGCACAGCGTATGTACATGCAGCCCACCCGGTTCCCCCGGCTAGACCTGGTCAGGAACACATCCGTCATGTCCAGCTCCCTCTGGGTGTACTGGAACTCTGCCCTCTCCGTAAGGTGGAGCTTCCACCGGCCCTCTCCACCGCCACCTCCTCCCCCAACACCACCTCCCCTGTCCCCCCCACTGCCGCCCAGCCTGGAGCGGAGGCCCGGAGCCCCCAGAGAGGGGGGAGCGCCCACAGGGGTAGTCCCGGCTGCCGCAGCAGCTGTAGCCTCTGGGTCAGGCAGCATGGCGTAGGTGGGCTCCGGAGGGAGGAAGGCCAGCTTGGCTGCGATGCGGCTGGGGCAAGGAGGGCAGCAGAAAAGGCAGCATAGCTCTCTAATTGACAGCCCGTTCATCTTCGACTGACGACACGAAAGAAAAGGGAAGCGGAGGGGGGGGGGGGGGGGGGGGAATGAAGACACAGTGATGGATAATGCATCTGTGTGAGTGAAGGCAAAAAAAAAACGAACCTACCAGTATTCAGGTCCCAGAGGTTCTTGTTTGAGACGGCACAGGCACACAAAGGTGCCAACGTCACCTGGTCAGGTCACTCAGCAGGCTGGATCAGTGGATAAACGGTACAATGAACACACAGTACAGACCTGATCATCTAGCTAGCATACTATTCTGTGATATGTTTGAATCATCTGTGCTCCAGTGGATACATGGCAAACGGTCCTGACCTTTCTGCAGAGATTTTGTGAGATAGATTTACAGGCAAAACTACTGGTTAGCTAGACAATATCACATTTCACCAACTGAAGTGTACGTTCGTTTAACGTAAGTTACCGTAGGAGACGTAAACCAGCATAGGTTAGGTGTTGTAAACGTTCATACTGACTGAATTCACGTAAACTAGGTACCAGCATACCTAGTAAGAAATACGAGTGGATACAAGCAAAGATGGTTTAAAAGCTCTGTGTTAATATGTAACATTAGTTTCTATATCATACTGCACAGGATGAATCACTCACTCCTTGGTGTACTGTTCAATAATGCGCATTACTCTAACGCGTTAGCTGACTGGCCAGCTACACTGAAAACTACTGTAGCTAGCTCGATATACTAAGATAGCCATCCAATGTTGTCATTAAGCTACATATACGCAATCTGAACAAATGCTAAATATCTAACGGCCTGTTAAAAAAAATGAACTTAACAAAATTGCGAATATTAAACGCAAAAACCCCGACTAGCTAACGTTAGCTACCGGTAAAATAGCTTTCTGTCTGGTGTGTAGCTAATGATACGCTAGCTATGTCAACCATCAATCAGCTCCGGTAGCTAGCTAATGGGCTAACGTTAGCTGGCTAGGTTAACTTACCAATTCACGATGGGTTTTCGGACAATGTAAAATATCCCTGTCTATCAAAAAAACCTGCACAACACCAAGAAAATCCTTCTTGCACCCTGACATGGATAATGTACTCTGTATATTTTGATATGTGCCTGTCATTTGTAGATTGGCTAGCTAAATATCATGACAACCAGTTTTTTTCCACAACCCTGTCCGATTAGACCCGGAAATGACGGATGGAGAGGGCGTGGCCATTTTGCTGTGTAAAAACATTTTATGAAACGTATAGTATAATCTGCTTTATCTATTGTTTTGGCTACATTTGAACCGATTGTTTACATTGGAAATATACTGAATACTCGTAAAGCCTGCGGCACAATGTTCTACTGCTTCTTTTTCCATTTCACTATTTATATATTCCATTTTTCTTTTTTAAATCGCTTCAAATAAGGCCTATGTTTCGTTTAGGCTTACTCCGGCTAGTCATTTTGACAACTCTATTCATCTTGTCAGGAAAATGTAACGTTTTTCAACATATTTCCATTAATTAGCTCTAAAAAATATATATTTGATTATACTGAGCCAATATAAATAAAAGTCATCTTGCCCAATAGATTTTTTTTTAATGAATATTGCGAGGTGGTGTGTAAGCCTACACGAAACACTAACGAATCTGTTGTGGATCCTAGAAATATCTATGGAAGATATTTAAATATCGAAAGAGTCGTGTTTTTAGTTGTGTCGCAAGATTTGATTACGATTATGACTCATAATATTTCAGACTCTGATTTACCCAAAAGTGAATGTAAGATGGTTTGACAGTATTGTTGTACACACACAAACATATTTGTCTTTGTATCCCAAAGGGAGACCTGAGACCCTAATCCTAACCTAAATAAACTCAATTTATCCTAACTCTAAACCTAACCACAGTCTTACCCTAAACCTTTAAAATAGACACAGCCATTTCTCTGATAAAAAATCTTCTGGAGACCACAATGTTTGCTTGACTTTCTGGGATGGTGTTTCCCTGGTAAAATCAGGACCCGAAGCACACAAGACGTACATGTACAATGCTTTTTGGATTATCAAAATATTTTGGATAAAATACTTGTCTGGTCCACTTTACAAAACAATAATGCATAAAGGAATAATAACAAGGTATTGTAGTCTGTTTGTCAACTGTTATATGTGTGTTGTGTGTGTACATCTGTGTGTGTGTTCCAAAACGGTGTATATATGTGGAGACTAAAAAGTCCCAACAAATATGGAAAAAAGTAAAAACGTAGTCCTCACAAGTTTTGGTCACGCCCTACATGGAAAATAGGGTTAGGTTTGGGGTAAAACTCACAATATGTTAGTGTGATTGAATAAGGTTTAGTTTTAGGTTTCAGCAAAGGTTAGGCATACAACTTTTTTAGTGTCCATCCCTCGCAGGACTCAATCCAACAATACTCTGAACACAATGGCCTGTCACTATCAAAGCACAAAAGCTGCAGTCCTAAGGGATCAAGTAAACAACTATGGAGTGAGAGACAATTAACATATTACCTCACTGACTAATCATTTTACAGTCCTTATATAGGCATTAGAGCAAGGATAAATCTAGGCAAAAATATAGATTGCTAAGGTTCAGGTTAGGCAATAGGAATAGGATTTTCATCAATTTAAATATTTAATATGAAATTAAAGGTTTTTCTGGTCAAGTCAGTCACCATGTCCAGGGGTTCTCGACTTTTACCTTGAGAAGTCCATTATTAATTGCACTAACCTGGTCTCCCAGGTCTACATAGGTCCCTGATTAAAGGGTTCAAGGTCCATAGTTGAGTTTAAAAGCCCTCATCAATCTAATGGCAAGCCTCAAACAAGTGAATCTGGCAGCAGTGTAAGAAACACTGCAGTATTTGTAATCATTATCCTAAAAGATATGCGCAGTCCCAAACTGTTGTATATTTCTTCTATATAAATATTTTGGTATTCTAAAATTGGGTGACTATGTATCAAATGAGCTGTAATATCCAAATGGTTTGTCCAATATGGATGAAATACCCTCAAATTAAAGATGACAGTCTGTACTTTAACCACATAATCATTGTAATATTTCAAATTCAAAAGTGTTGGAGCAAAGAGCCAAAAAGTTGATAAAAGTGTCTCTATCCAAATACATTTGGGGTTGATTTCATTGACACAGGTTAAGCTTAGTTCTGAACTAAAACAGTGAATGACACTGAGCAAGATTATTTAGTCCAGGACTATAGTCTTTACATGTGTCTGTGAAACTGGACCTTAGAGCTCACTGTATTACATATTTATCAAATAAGCAGATGATGACTATTATCAATCAAAACCTCATTTGAATTAGAAAAGGCTGTGACATAGTGTGTTATGCAAGTACATAATCCTGTTTATTTCTACTTAAAATGCTTGCTAAATTATTTGACCAGTTCTACAAGATCACAATGCGTGTACTTCAGCTAAGCTAACATTTTCACAACTGATATTAATAAAACTTGGAAGTCTGACATTTATTTAAGAAGTGAAGTCCCCAGTTGGTCTACAGTTTGCGACTATCTGTAATTAATTGTGGATTCACTGATTGTTTGATTTCAATCAAAGACCTTGTTGCTTCGATTATAGTCCAATTTATTACAATATTTGTCATCAAGTAATATAATTATATCAATTGAATCTAATGATAACATATAGATGCATGTAGTTAATGTGTGCATGCATCATGGTGGATCATACATAGTGATGGTACAATCTTTGATCAAATTTAGATCTGCCACAACAATTTTAGTAGTAGCCTAGTACTTAATGCCAGAAACCATCGTTATGAAAATTCTACAACTGCTCTTATTTTTGGTTTGGCGCAAAATGTGTTCAAAGTCGGACATAGACACCTACCTGCCTAGCATTTACTACCAGCGTTATCTTACGCCCAGCTGGTGCAACCATCCCCAGAAGACTAAAGACGAGTACAGTACATTAAATATAGGGGTTCAGATCGGTCCCCGTCTAGAACTGCTCCTCACTGTGAGCCATGTAACTGTGACTGAGCTTCGGTCATACATTTAAAAAATGCCCACGTTTCAACCCATTGTGGTGTTTCTCACAGAGCAACACCATCATTGCCACCGTCAAATTAATTACATGGATGACCTTTGTGCTTGTAAACTAACTACTCCCTTTATGCGGCCGTTGGTTCATCAGGTCAAAGTTGCTGCCTCCACTGCACATGTATAACTGCAGCATAGGTTAAAATGTGCCCCCCCACTCTTTCAGCAGATTATTTATATTGACTTTTAGTAGACTTGTGCCTTTCCATTAGGGGAATTTACACGTCATTATGGAGAGACTCTGCTTTTGTTGTTGAGATCCAGCTCTGAAGACATCCGACACTCAGAGCGCTCCACGTGCACCCTTGTCATTGTGTTTCTTTAGTTTTGACAGCTTTCACTGATAGCGATGGAAGTCGATGACAGCAACGTTTCCCTGTGGGAGTTAACCCCCCTGCATCTTTCCTCCCGCTCTTTTTATTCCCACGGCAGGGGTTCTTTTATATGCAGTTTTTATATGAAGGATGTAATTATCTTTGACATTCTCAAACGCAGATTTGTCTTTTATAGGTAATGAAATGTTTAATTATATATCATTTTGTCGGATGCTCATTTGGATTTTTTTCTCTTAAATAAACACTTCGCGATCCTAATTGTTTACTGTTTAAGTTTAAAACGCAATATTTACATTTTTAAACGATCTTTTTGAGCTTGCAATAACTACGTGATTTGACAATGCCAAATGTGAAATAGTTTTGTGCGCGCGTGCGCGTTCGATAGAGAGAGAAAGAGAAGGGGGTAGAGAAAGAGGAAAGACGCCCCATTCATGCGTTATGGGGTGCAGTGTCGTTGTGCAATGGGCCCCTGAATATGTATGTTTCTGTTTTAGTTGTTTGATCTAATATTGGCTATAGGAGCCACTCCGCGTCGCTACCCTCTCGAAACCACATATTGTGTAGGATGAGCCTAAACCCGGGTAGCTGGTAGCTTTACCGGTGGCGAATAGAAAGCGGGAGGAGAGCCAACAGCCGCGGAGAGCCGTTGTCTCTTTCGGACTGTCAAGTGAGCGCTGCATGCAAACCTAGACTTCTCATCTGGGGGCCACAGACAGAGAGATAATGAGTTAAGACTAAATTGAAAGCCCCGTGAGTATTTTCAGTGCAAATTAAATCCTAAGATTTGTAGTTATAAAGGTGATGATTGGTTATGCCTCTACAACGATTGTAGATGCGGGTTTCATTTTGTAATTTGCAGGGGGGTCCGAAAATATCTCCATCTTATGCAGTGGCAGTGGAATGTAACCTATACAAAACACTACACATGCATGTAGCGCACTTTGCTTTCACCAGCGTCATTGGAAGATTTGTACGGGTAGGTCTGGACGCATTCGAAAATAACGGGATGCCACGGTTACGCGCAGAAGCCACTCGAAGAAGAGACAGGTGCGACAGAGAGGATTGGTATTAGGCTAGCTGCGGGGATACAGATTCTCATCAAGGCGTTTAAATTCAAGACCCATAGAGAGCTCGGTGCCGTCTTCCACTCCACTCCAGGAGGAGAAAAACCTGTTTGCACACGGGAAGACGACTGGTACCGGACCAGACAGCGTTTCCCTGCATACCTGTCCATCTCGCACAGTGAATGGTGAGTGAGCTAATCGGAATGGTAGAGGATGGTGAACAGGTATTGCCATCTCAGTAGCAGCGTTATTTCCGCGGCCGCACCTTCAGTTTCTGGTCTTGGATGTTCGTGCTCTGAATACACGCGTCCAATGTTATGTTTAATCAGCTGCCATTGAATGCTTTGGATATTGATGATGACAAAGGACTCCGGTAGCATATTCATTTGAGGTAGGGCAAGCTTTATCTGCCTTCTTTGGTTGCTACTGTCTTGGGCCTGTGTTCTTTGTGTAATCTAATGCATTGTTATGTACATGAAAATCACCATAGACATGAATTCATATAAGTTTTTTGTTGCGTCATTTGTATGCGATTCATTTTATGGGGCAATTGGTATAAGCATGAATATGTGTAACTGCGTTCAATGTCAACATGCACCAGCAGTCATTCCTGGAAAACATGAACACATATATTATTTAAATCTGTTGACAGTTTGTTTTACATAATGGGTGGGAACAATCAGTCATTCATCTCTACCCAAGAGGCAAATAATGCTAGTTTTGTTTCATTCCTGTATTTTGTGTCGTTCTTGTTCCGTGTGACTGTCAACCCTGAAGCTTGAGGGCTCTGGTATTAAAGAGTGATGAATGTTGTTTTCTCAAGGTTTTCAGTGATCTACAGTATATAAAAGGTCAGACATATGGTAATCTGCCTGCCGACAGTCCATTGATTGTCTCATTATTCCTCTTAGTGATGGAGTTACAGTGGGACCATGGTCTATGGGCTGTAATGTAAACCACTCCAGAACCTGTTTTGTACAGGTCCAACTAGCATTTACATTGCTGGCCCGTCGTTTTAAGTAAACTCATATTATTCGCGGTAAAAAGTATGTCCAGACAGCTCCCGTTTGTTGCCATGTCCAGTCTAAGTGGCCTTTGATTTGCCTGTGATTGGTACATAGGGTTTTATTCGAAGGCAGAGCCATACAGAATTCCGCAAACATGACATTACATTTTGCATTCTATTGTGTCATTCTATTATGTATATTCTATTGTGTAATGTTCTTTGGAACTTGAGATGTAATGGCTGTAAGTGGGAGTTGTAACGATGTCTGTGGTTAGCCCGGTCAGAGCTTTCCCCAAACAGCTACAATGGCCATGCTCGAAAACACATTGAATGGACAATCAGAGGAGCTTTGTAGTCTTAATTTGATGTAAGGTTAAGGTTAGTGGCTGTAATCACATTTGTGACAAGATAAAGTAGTACTTGTGTTCTTTCGTCCGTGGCCATATGGTGATGACCAGAAGATGGCTTTTGAATAGAGGGATCAACATAGGACAACGTGGCTAAATTCCACGACAGACATGTGGAAAAAACCCTGGTCTGAAAACACAACACCCACACTTTCAATGTTAGTGCCCATCTGACATCCAGCCTACTGCGGCTCCCTTAGGTACCCAGCAAGGTCCTCAGTGGCCCAGGAAAACTGCTCACTTACCGCTGGCCTTTCTGTGGCCAGTAGAGTGATTTATGGGTTATGTATTATTTATTGTTTACAACTTCCCCCTTTACATCCAAGGCCAGTGGGTTTCAGCAGAGGATTTTAACAGCCTCTAGTCTCAGTTGTTTATGTTTGTGTCAGACAAGAGGGGGAGGAGAGGGAGGAAGAGGGACACGGAGAACTGCAGATGGATGTTAGGACTGATGGGGAGGGTTTGGCTGAGGGAGTCCGAGAAAATGTTAGGGAGGATAGAGAGACAGAAATTAGAAAGAGAGAGAAATGGAGAGATGTACTGTGAAAGAGAGAGAGGGGGAGGCACGCAGACGGTCTGAATGGTCTCCCTGTTTCCGGGCTTGGGACCCTGACAGCCACACAGCAGTCCTGTGAGCAGGTGGTCACCCAGCACAGCCAACACATTGAAGGACAAGTCGCTCAACCAGCACAGCCAACACCAGACAGGAAAGGTTCTCTCCCCAGCACAGCCAACACAGGGAAGGACAGGTTCTCTCCCCAGCACAGCCAACACAGGGAAGGACAGGTTCTATCCCCAGCACAGCCAACACAGGGAAGGACAGGTTCTCTCCCCAGCACAGCCAACACAGGGAAGGACAGGTTCTCTCCCCAGCACAGCCAACACAGGGAAGGACAGGTTCTCTCCCCTTCACAGCCAACACAGGGAAGGAAAGGTTCTCTCCCCAGCACAGCCAACACAGGGAAGGACAGGTTCTCTCCCCTTCACAGCCAACACAGGGAAGGACAGGTTCTCTCCCCAGCACAGCCAACACAGGGAAGGACAGGTTCTCTCCCCAGCACAGCCAACACAGGGAAGGACAGTTTCTCTCCTCCGTACAGCCAACACAGGGAAAGGCACAGTTTCTTTACCTTAGGGATTCTTAAGAATGTCCAACTCGCATCCCTGTCCACAGTGTCATAAAAGTTCTGCTGACACCAAACCTGTTAAAACCATTTATACTAGTTATTGCCAGTGGGATTGATTTATTCTCAACACTCAGGGATGCAAGAAATTATTTATTAATAGTTAATGAAATAGTTATTAAGTAACTTCTAATGAAAATAAATATTTTTGTGATTTAATTTTCAAGTTAATTAAATACAAAACTGGTTCAGAAAACAATCGAAACATTTTTCAGCTGATAAAATCTGAAAGCCAGAGAATGCAACATTACCCATAGAGGATGTTATTGAGCTACACTTGGGCTCTGGACCTCAACTTTAAGGTTGGGGTCCATGATCTAACAGATCTGTAGACACATCAGCATATTTACCCCTTGGTAAATATAGCAATGGTAAGCTATTTTTCTGGCAACCCAAAATGCTCGCTCCGGACAAACGTTATGCCTACAGACACTATGTGATGGTAAATTCAAGGGTGGAACCAACCGCAGGATTTGGTGGATTGGTATTTATTACCAAGACTTCAGAAATAAACAAAATGCACGAAAAACATCATATGCGTTATACAGAACAATCTGACTCAGCAGGAGTCTATACAGATTCCAAAACACACGTAACAATAACGAACACTGAACTGGACACACACTGGCAGACTTCTACAGAGACAACGAGCAACAGGTGTGTGCAATGAGGGCTGTGCGTCCGCGAGGACATGGGACATCACAAACAATCAACACAAGAGGTGGGGGCAGGGTTACCGTGGCAGCTAGGGAGCCGATGCCGCCGAACGCCAGACCCTGCCCGAGCGAGGAGGGGGCACCTCCCCAGGAGGAGAAGTGACACACTAGTTTCATTTCCGCTGGGAGTCTGGACCTGAGTACCTCCAAGACCATTGGTAGATTGTGAGGTGGGCAAGAGCTCTGAATGCTGATTGATTGAAAGACTTCAGAAATGCAGATTGTGAAAAAGGAAAATGGAAAATATGTAAACACCAAGTTGCCTCAGTTAGTCTTCCCTAAATGCCTAATTGGGAGGAAATGTAGTGCTGCTTTATTATTAAAATGTGCTGGCATGAATATTTTTTTCTTGTACATTACCTCAATTTAATATTGAGTGGCTGAATATTTCTCACACATTCTCAAATAGTTGGCTTTAGCTCAATTCATGTATAACTGGTTCTTCAGTGAACAACTAGGGAGTAACCGGGCCTAAGTTCTCTAGAGCTGCCCTAACCCCAACCCTAACCTTAACCCAACCATAACACTAACACTAACCCCAACGCTACAGTATTCTGCGGTAGTCCCCCAGCTACTCAGAATTCATCGTCCATGTTGGAACAGTCCACATGGGAGCAGGGACCATAAAACAGAAAAGATATTACACCTATATAGACTCTACTCATCCCTGGCCTTTCGCTGATGTCATTGAAATAAGTGGTCTATAGTAGAGAAATGCCAACTTAGAAATGAAATATGTAGGTTTGTAGATGGGAAATGTGATTGCTACTACACCCAAACTACTAGTTGCTAGTAGCAACACAAAATAAAACAGAGGTGTAGTTATTCTACTAATTGCCATTGCATCAGTACGGCTACATGCTTTGCCATATTTATTCTTATCCATATAGCCCAGGTGGTCTCATCTAGGCTACAAAGAGAATCTCCATCCGCTGTGATGTATGCTGCTGTTCTTCTGTTAGACGGATGGTTTAGCCAGAGGTCCTCCTCAACGCCTAACCCTCTACGTAAGACCTGAGAGAGTGGGCCCCATCGGCTTCCTCAGTACTACATCAACACTTTAGAAACAGCCCAGTAAAGCATCTGCATACCCCCGGGTCTATGGGATCAGAAGGCTCAGACTGTGCAGGCATCTGCTCTGTGACCTACACCGTAAGGGTCCTGCGAGTGAAGGCCTATGGGAGCCGTTTCTCATCGCAAACAAGGCAGAGGCGCCGGGCTCGTTGAGGTCTGAACGTTGATCCCGTCGAGAGGACAGGAGGTACCAAATACAAACCAGGTCAGTCTGCAAGAACACCAGATGGCCCAGTTCCAGTGTGTGTTTCCTGGTCCCACTGCATCCTCCGTCTTTGGTGTTCTCACGTCCGAACGGATGAAATCTGATTCCATGCTTGGGCCTCATTTAGAGGTGCTTTGATTGCAAGTGTCTGTGGGATAATTTATTACACAACGGTTAGTTCGGTTCGGATTTATGTTCTCTCCGTTCATCAATTATCTCTCACATGAGGTATGTCCTTTATCATAAGAAGCGGGACCCCCAGGACGTCTGGGGTGAACCCACCTGCTGAGCGGTGCTAACATGTGTGTTCACTTCTGCACCATATGTTTCTCATGGATCCTCAGCCCTTGATCCTCTAGTGTGGCGTCGCCTTTGCTACACTCTCATTAAAAAGAAGCATGGAGCTAATGGCACTGATGTTAAAGGCCAGGTGTGTGTGTGTTTGTACAGAGCAGGTGTTCTGTGGATGTTCTACGTCCAAACCTTTTCATGTTGCCTGCCTTGCTGACATGGCTTGTGGGAGGTAGCGATTATGTCAGGGTAAGATCCTGATGATGAACAGTCTGAGGCCCTTTCCCTTCGAATGGTCTGTATGAAATCATAAATGACCTACAGAGATCCTGCTGCATTTGGGTTTTCCCTTTAAGTGATGCTCCCAGTCTGCTGTTCAGAAATGACCTAGTTGGGTACATTGCCTAGACATATAATGAATAGAACAGAGAGTCCCTATTAAAGTAATTTATTGATCCAGTCTTTTCATTGTAATTCTATGGTATCTGATTGGCGGAATCCATATAGATAACTAATGGTCCCAGAGGTTTTATGTCATCTGATCACATTGTATACCATGCTATCTATTTCATCTAACGTGGTACATCCTTTCTTGCAACTTATATCTAACATTTGTTCTGCTTAAGATCCGGGGCTGTATCTTGAAAAGGCTGTGGTTGGAAATATTGTTGGTTCATTGTGATGGTTATAATAAAAACCTTATGTAGGTCACCACGACAACCAAATAGTTTGGGAAGGACTGATCTAGGACCTGCACTTTTACAGAAAAGTCCCTATGCACTGTAATTTATGCAAAAAGGAACATTGTCTTAAATATAGCACAATACCTCTAGAAGAACTGAGTAGACTTCTTGACGGAAACCTCTTTGCGGAAATCTCTTTTACAATGTTTTACATAGGCTTTAGGCCATTTTCACAGGCCTATTTATTTTCTTATCTTTATGAGTTGACTATAACATCATTATATTGCATAAATGCAAATATATTCAGACAGTGCACAATTCTTTACTGCTTCTCATTTGGATAACTTTATCTTTGCTTTCTCTTGCCACTAGGAAGATGGGAGTTATTCCGGTGTCTTCTTATCTCCTATACTCATTTGCATTGAAGTACCTGTCCAATTCATGTGCCTGAGATTAACTCAACCGTAAAAAAAAATCCCAATTGTCTGCTGCATTAGACTTCTTCTTCTGGACGGGAGCTGGGTGGATCTTGGAGGTGTTGGTTTTAACGTTGAACACGTTAACTATTCAAGGGAAAGAGAGTTCACAGAGCCTGGAAGCCAGATACTTTTATAATCCATCCAAGCGGTGGACAAAGCAGTAGGCTGGATTGTATTGGAGGAGCAACAGCAGAGTTGTAGATGGTTTAGTCTTTTTTTACCCCCAAGATAATCCCCTCCTCCTCATACAACCCCTGCTCTCATCCGCTTTCAGTTGCCAAGGTTCTCGTCCCTAAGAAATGTATTTGTCATCATAGCTGAAGAGGAGCGACGGATGAGAGCGGAGCCCATTCCGAGGATAGGTGTTGCTGGGTGTGTGTCCACGTGTTTGAGTGTGTATGTACACCTAGTGTGTTTTCTGTGTTTCTACATGTTTGTGTGTGTATGTATAGGTAGTGTGTTTTCTGTGTTTCTACATGTTTGTGTGTGTATGTATAGGTAGTGTGTTTTCTGTGTTTCTATATGTTTGTGTGTGTATGTATAGGTAGTGTGTTTTCTGTGTTTCTACATGTTTGTGTGTGTATGTATAGGTAGTGTGTTTTCTGTGTGTCCACGTGTTTGTGTGTGTATGTATAGGTAGTGTGTTTTCTGTGTTTCTACATGTTTGTGTGTGTATGTATAGGTAGTGTGTTTTCTGTGTGTCCACGTGTTTGTGTGTGTATGTATAGGTAGTGTGTTTTCTGTGTTTCTACATGTTTGTGTGTGTATGTATAGGTAGTGTGTTTTCTGTGTCCACGTGTTTGTGTGTGTATGTATAGGTAATGTGTTTTCTGTGTTTCTACATGTTTGTGTGTGTATGTATAGGTAGTGTGTTTTCTGTGTTTCTACGTGTTTGTGTGTGTATGTATAGGTAGTGTGTTTTCTGTGTTTCTACATGTTTGTGTGTGTATGTATAGGTAGTGTGTTTTCTGTGTTTCTACATGTTTTTGTGTGTATGTATAGGTAGTATGTTTTCTGTGTTTCTACATGTTTGTGTGTGTATGTATAGGTAGTATGTTTTCTGTGTATCTACATGTGTGTGTGTGCGTATTGTAGCAGGGAGAGACAAGGGGAACAGAGATCAACAGAAGGAGTAGAGCAAGAGAACAACTCACAACCAAAAGATGAGGGAGGCAACATCGTCTGAGGCGGCCTTGTGGGGGGTGGAGGGATGGGCGCTTCTTCTCCCCCTGCCTCAGGGCTGTGTTCCTCCTCAATAGAGCAGCACTGCAGGCCACGTATTCTTCTATTGTGGCCTCGCCCCAAGCTTCTCCTTGGGGACCCTTAAATGCCTCCCCTGATGAGGTTCCAGGTAGCAGCTAAGTAGGGGCGGGGCTGGCCCTGCTAGCTGGCCCCAGAAGGTTCCAGTAGGTTGCAGCTGTGTAGGGGCTAGGCTGGCCCTGTTAACTGGCTCCAGAAGGTTCCAGTAGCTAGCAGCTGTAAAGGGGCTAGGCTGGCCCTGTTAACTGGCCCCAGATGGTTCCAGTAGGTAGCAGCTGTAAAGGGGCGGGGCTGGCCCTGCTAGCTGGCCCCAGAAGGTTCCTGTAGGTAGCAGCTGTATAGGGGCGGGGCTGGCCCTGTTAACTGGCCCCAGAAGGTTTCAGAACCAGCCAGCTTTTGGTGCAGATTCAGCAGGCTAGCAACGTCCGCCCCACAGTATGTGTCTCATTTTGTGTGAATGGACATGGAAAATGTTTTTATGTGTGTGTTTACATGTCTCTGGAATGTGTGGCTTTGCGCGTTATTGTGTGTATTTACGTTTTTTATGTGTTTTGTGTGTGTGTAGCCAGGTTCAAGCAGTACCCATGTAGACCTTGTATGATGCAGAGTAATAATCTATGCTGAAGACTGAAGCTACGAGAATCCCCATTCCAGGCAATCAAAACAGATATAAAGGTTCATGGAGCACCATTTCTACAAAAAAATAAATTCTAAAGCAATCTGTACTGTAGGTCTTTGTAATAAGGTGATGAGAACATGTTTTGTAAGATAAGGGTCTTTGTCATGTGCATACACATATCTCTTTCAGCGATCTGCATATTTAAAAAGGATTAATCTGAACATAAGTGTGTACAAGAGATTTTCTGCAATTCATGTGCACATTGCAGATAGATGGCTTTGAACACTGGAAATGCTGTCTTATCTGATAACAATGTTGGTTTAGTTCACGAGTCTCTGTGTTTGTGGGTTTCCTATTTTAATATCTTAGTAAAACAAATAAAATCATGTAAAATAAGGCTGGTCTTCATTTTGAAGAGAAGCTTTATGTGACTTGGTTAGTTAGGTTCAGCGTTAGGTTAAGAATTAGGTTTAGGCTTTGTTTTAAGAAGTAAGGATTAGATTTAGGAGTTCGGGTTAGGATTTGGTTAAGGTTAGGATTAGGGGTTAAGTAAAATTGTTATTTTAATTTGTACTGGTTACCAGTCCTCACCTTGATAGTAAAACCGACATGTAAATGTGTGTGTGCTGCATACATACTTTATGCTTGACATCCCTGTATTGTGTGGTAAATATGCTTGCTGCAGTTGAGCTCCATTGTAACATTTGCCCTTGCTGCAGCGCACTACCATGTGGGAGTGTGGGGGACTGTTTTGGACTGTGTGTGTGTGTGTGTGTGTGCACACCTAACTCAGCTGAAGCATTGTACTGCATCATGAACACATACATCCTGCTGCAGACCTAGCTCTAAGTAATACCTCTGTGGTAGATGCAGTACCGCATGTGTGTGTGTCTGTGTGTTCTGGCTGCTACTCTCTGTGGGGAGATATTTCACTCGGGGCTCAAAGACAAGCCAAGGGTACTGCTAAACACTCCCCGTTAGTTAGACCAGAATAACTGGTCTGAGAGATGGTGGATGGAGAGAGAGATGGAGGTGAAGAGAGAGGTGGAGGTGGAGAGAGAGAGAGACGGGGTGGAGTGAGAGATTGGGGTGGAGAGAGAGAAACGGGGTGGAGAGAGAGAATGAGGTGGAGAGAGAGGTGGAGGCTGAGAGAGAGAGACGGGGTGGAGAGAGAGATTGAGGTGGAGAGAGAGGTGGAGGTGGAGAGAGAGATGGGGTGGAGAGAGAGATCGGGGTATAGAAAGACATGGGGGGTGAAGAAAGAGATGGGGTGGAGAGAGAGAAGGGGGTGGAGGTGGAGAGGGAGAAGCAGAGAGCATTGTATACGGAGATGAGATGGGTCCAAGTTGAAGATGAATATTCAAATAAGGCAATTAGAAGGTAAGGCGTTCTGTTAATAAGGATAGGGATGTCACCCTGTTCCAGCCTTCTCTGTCCTTATAACTTGGATCAGCTGTCTCATCTGTCACTCATGCAGGGCTTCATTCAGCTCAGCTCTCTCTAATAGCAAGTAGCTCTTAAAACCAAACCATTACTTTATTATTATTTTTTTTTTTTATTAGTGTTGAATCATTTAATTAATTCTATATTACAGTTTTCATACTGTAGTGGCATATGGGAAGAGAGGGAGACCTGGGGGAGAAGGAGGTATGGGGGGGAGAGAG
>JACXGK010011194.1:0-16298 GCA_016801125.1 Novumbra hubbsi
CTGATCGCCCATAATACACACACCCAATATAAATGAAATCGATCGCCCATAATACACACCCAATATAAATGAAACCGATCGCCCATAATACACACACCCAATATAAATGAAACCGGTCGCCCATAATACACACACCCAATATAAATGAAACCGATCGCCCATAATACACACACCCAATATAAATGAAACCGATCGCCCATAATACACACACCCAATATAAATGAAACCGATCGCCCATAATACACACACCCAATATAAATGAAACCGATCGCCTGGCTAGCTGCTGCCTGGGGGGGGTTTCTTTGCACACATTTTTTTACAATATATTGTTTAGTAACTGAAAAGAGCTCGTTATGTCATCAGTCCATTATGCTTTTTCAGAAATGTTTTGTTCTGACTGGCTGCGTCAGGTCTTGAGTGGATTTGCCGTGGCAGTTAAACCAGGCCGGCTGGCACTGCTCGGAGCGGTGTTGCGTAACCGTCCTCCCATCGAGCGCACAGACCGCCACCGAAGTACCCAGAAGGACAGGCTGACAGACAGATCGGCGAGCCGTTATCGCTGGTCTGTAGGCACTTCTGAAATCCACAGACCGGCATGACTATTGGTCACGCCCAAGAAGACAGTCCCTGGCTTCCCGGGTTATGAACCGGGTTCCCAGCAGGCTGATACACGGGTTATGAACCGGGTTCCCAGCGTTGGGCTAACATAGCGAGCATGACTGAGCAGGTTTTGGGGATGCGCCGTAAGGATGTGCCGGGCACCGCAGGACAAGGCTACCATTGGCTCTACTGGAATAACATGGCGGCCGTTTCTACCCAGAATGCCCACAGTCTAGAAAGTTCCATTCGGTAGACTGTCTGTGTGAAACACTGTGGGTGAATTTTGCCGGGGGGGGGGGGGTCCGGGATGACATCATGACACCAGTTGTGACATTAAGAAAACGAACACGAGACGGATCCAGTTGATGAGCGCCTCCGACCCTGTCAAAGTGACAGACCTCCACCCGAGGCTGTGGTCTTGGTCCCAATAATGGATCCTTGACCTGCAGAGGCCGTAACACGCCTTCTAGTCTCACTGGTGTTGATTGTGGTCCCGGAATACAATGAACTGGGGCGTGGCCAAGTCCTAGACGTGCCTCTAGGGTACGTGGTCTGAGATCTCCTGTGGTCCTGTTCTTTTTCAGGAAGAAGTCACAGAAGTGGGACGAGATGAACATCCTGGCAACGTACCACCCGGCAGACAAGGACTACGGCTTGATGAAGATCGACGAGCCCAGCACGCCTTACAACAGGTGAGGTGTCCCGACGATGTCCAAGTATTCTGCCCTCTTGGGAAATGATAGACCCGGAAATGATAGTCACCTCTGGTGTCGATGTATAAGTGGCAGTCGGGTTTCACTCTAGACATTGTTAACTTTGGGTCGACCCAAACCCACTGCTACTTTTCAGAATTTGAGTGTTCAAATGTCTTGGGGGGGGCGGGTACAAGTGTGTCCTTGTCTCCGCCGTGTGGAAGGGCACCATAGCTGACATGCAAACTAAACCCCACCCCCTCCCTCGTAACACTGTTCTGTCTCCTGGCTTCCTCAGGATGGTTGGGGACGAGGAGGACGAAGGGGCACTGAGCGACTGTGATGTCAGTGCTCCCACTGTGGACGACCTGGCTTCCAGGTACGTCAGTGTGAACATCTGGTGGGGGGGTTGGACAACACTCGCAGTCTGACTGGACTGAAGTAAAGTGTATTGGCTAAACATCATGTAATGGTGCTTTGATGGCTCTGCGGTCAGTAATTTATGCCCGGCGAAAACGGCTCTGATCAATAACTGGCGCTCTGATTCATGGCGTTGACTCTTAACCACGAGGGATGAGAACAGGGTAACGGGCGGTGATTACGGTCTTGGATAACTCGGTGTCTGGCCTCAGTGCTGACTGAACCCGACAGCCGGGATGGTTTCAGCTTTAAGTTGAAACAAATAATTATCTGCCAAATGAACGTGCAGCCTTGATTTGTGCTTCATGCTGCGTGGACGTGTATGTCTACGGCAGGATTAATGACCGTCTGCATGGCCGTCTGAGTTGATGCTATGGAGTGCTGGAATAAAACAGTGTTTTCACAGTACTGTAATCCACATTAGGGCAGTATTCTGCAAATGAATCATAACTCTGCGTCTTCATTACCAATATGCCTTAATTAATGTTCATGTTCTACTAATAGACCAAATCCCATATCTCACCCACGGCTGTCAGGCCTCTGCCAAAGTCCTCGGAAGGGGGCACAGGAAATCACGATTACTGTACAATAAAATAAAGCACTCTAAAAGCCTCTCAGGTGAAAACGTAGCTGTTTCGAATTGTTACGTAAGTGGCCGTCGCTTAGTAATTTTTACGTCCGGTCAAGGCTTGAAAGAGGTGTTGATGCTCTGGGCCTGTGTCTGTTTCTTGTGTCCCCCTCGCGTCAGATGCCCAGTGTTGTGTGGATGGGTGTCACGACGTGAAGTAGGATTGTTGTGCTCTGGGCCCAATATTCTATCTACTCATTGTTTCCTTGCAGGCATACATGGCCTCAATTGTTCCAGCTCTTCACATTCCTGCCTCCTACTCTCAGGTCTCTAGCCGTCTCCTGTCTTTTGCATTTCAAGGCTTTGTCTCAAGTTTGTCCCGTCCTCTTGTCCTTGGCTCACCCCCCTCCCAACCTCTCCCCCCTCTCTCTCTCTCCTCCTCTTGTTTTTGCTCACCCCCCTCCCAACGTCTCCCTTCTCTCTCCTCTTGTCCTTGGCTCACCCCCCCCCAACGTCTCCTCTCTCCCCTTTTCATACTGTCCATCTCTGTCCCTGCCCTAGCATATCCGTTCCCTCATTGGAGGGGGCCGTTTTCTCCAGGGCGTATTGTATTTGCTCCTTTAGGGGCCATTTCCGTCAGTGAATGTGGACCTGGTGAAGTCCTGTCTGACCTCGTCCTCCTGCTGACCAGAGGTATAAAGGATGTCGGGCCATTTATACATGTCTGTTACTGAAGCTGTCCGCCCTTCACAGACAACGTTGCGGACAACGTCGGATTAGTTTCCTGACTGGTGAATTTTAACCTCAGAAACAGCGGAGGGTTGCAAAGCTCGGCAGTCTCCAGACCTGTCCGCTCCCCTCCCACACTGGTCGGGGGTGGTCGGTCTCCTCCACCCTGACGGTGTGGATCACAGGTTTAAATGTCAGTCGACAAGGTCTCCTCCACCCTGACGGTGTGGATCACAGGTTTAAATGTCAGTCGACAAGGTCTCCTCCACCCCGACGATGTGGATCACAGGTTTGAATGTCAGTCGACAAGGTCTCCTCCACCCCGACGGTGTGGATCACAGGTTTAAATGTCAGTCGACAAGGTCTCCTCCACCCCGACGGTGTGGATCACAGGTTTAAATGTCAGTCGACAAGGTCTCCTCCACCCTGACGGTGTGGATCACAGGTTTAAATGTCTCAGTTGCTCTTGACCTCTCACGTTGCCTCCCCCCCACGTCCCCCTCTGTTCCAATCCCCAGGTTGGCGGCTGCTGAGGGAACAGAACCACGATTCATCAGGGAGGAGGTAGAGGAGGAGGAGAAGAGTAGTGAGGAAGAAGAGGATGAACTAACCCCAGAAGATCAAGGTGGGGTAACAATCCATATATTTTGGGTGAGATTGTGTGATATGGACAAGATCTTCAGACCAATGAGGGGCAGATATGCAAAATAGTTGGGATTTTATCCATATTAAAAAATCTAGGAGGCTTGTTAAAAAGCATTTTATCCCCACAATTCATTAGTTTGAGACATCAACTGAATAACATCTAATATTAGATTATCTTGATTTTCCAGGATGATTATTGGATTTCAAGTGTTTATTCCCAGAGTCTGACCCAGAATTCTAGTGCACGGCTGCCTGTCTAGACTGTAATCCAATTATATTTCCATCTGACTCTCTGTAAATATGAATGATGTGCTATTTTGTTGATTATTATAGTAGTATACTATTTTCCTAAATTGGGTTGCACTAGTATTGGCTTAAGTTTATATTCATATTTAAAATTAGTCCAATCAACCATAGATATCTAAGTAGTAGTCAGCTGTAACTCTACAGCGGCATCTCCAACACAGTAATCTGTCTTTCTCCTGTCCTTACAGTGGTACAGTCCCATGTCACAACGCCTTTGGACACCTTTTCCAAATTTGTAATATCCTCTCTGCTACCTCTTTTAAATGTAACAATGTCCCTCAAGGTTGTAGCTCCGCTAAAGTTATTGTTGACTAAAAATAAGTCAGATCTCCTTGTCTCTCACGGCCTTATTTGAAGCTTGAGTTTAAACTCCGCTTTCGGAATGTATCTTTTTATCGTAGCTGTGTCTTTTATAAGCCCTGTGGTCATACATTTGGCAGGAGGTTAGGGAGTGCAGCTCAGTTTCCACTTCATTTTGTGCCTGTGTTCTCAGTCATGTCTGACTGTAGTGGCCCCTCTATACACCGTGTTTACTGAGTCAACATGGTCAAGGTTTTTACAAATTCTGGGTCTGTTACGGTGGTCAGGTATTTTGCAACTGTGTACTATTTAATTGGGACAGTCCATTTCTTTTAATGTTTAAACTGAATGATCTCCCTTTCTCTCTCTGTCATTATTTTGTACTATTTTACTCTCTGTTGATCTCTCTCTCTCCCCCTCAGCAAAAAAGAAGCAGTTCCAAATGATGAGGAAAATGCATTACAACGAAGGCTTGAACATCAGGATGGCGCGACAACTCATAGCCAATGAGCTGGCGGAAGAAGAGGATGAGGACGAGGAGATGAGGGACGACACTGAAACGGAGGACATCAATGTAGACCCCCCGCAGGACGGTAAGAGAAACACGGCTTCCGCATCCGTGCACAGGAGTCAGTTAGCGAAATGTAGAGTGGCCGAGGGAGGATGGTTTTCCAGGGAACGTTGTATTCTACTTTCCACAGGGGTCATTAATCTAGTGTGGGGAACCTAAATACAATTGAAAAATAATAAATTTACGTTCAGCTTTGCCCAGTTGGCGCTCTCTCTGTATAGACCTGTGTGCTCGTGCTTTTCATGTTCTGTGAATGTCATCGTGTACGAATGTCCCTCGGGCAGGTCCTTGGGTGTCAATGTCCCTCAGTGGAGCGCCTGAATGTCATTCAAGCAGAAGTGAGTGAACGAGTGTGTCTGTGCGAGGGAACGAGTGTGCTGTGAAAGGACAAAAGCCACACTTACCTGGAGGTGTTGGGCTATTTTCGTGGTGGGCATGCAAACATGGATTCTAAGAGAATTTAAAAAGCTCCACACAGGAGATGTCCGCTATATGATTGGCTGAATGAAAACTTGGGATCTATCTGGTGCAGAATGCTGATTCAGGATTGTGTTCCTGTTGTTCATTACCACACTGATCAAACCTCACTAACGTTACCAGGAGACGCTGATCTCTCCGACACTTCCTGGATGCACACAGACCACAGAAATGTAAATGTACTACTATGCAATGTATTATTATCTGTGTTGCTATATATGGTATGGTTCTCATGTGTCCTCTCTACGGATTGCAGGACTGGATTCCTAGTGGAGGAGGAAGAGGCAGGGGAAGGTGACTTGCCACTGGATCATGTCCCCAGCCTGTTCATCTTGGCTCTGGAAACATTTGAGACACTAGTTTAACCTGGCCAGGCCACCGAGCAGAGAGTCACTGTTTCATTGCCTCCCATCATCAACCCCCTGTTTCATCGTATTTCCCGGAAACACTGCAATGCATTTCCACCCTGCTGGTTGCTTCTCCTCATTGACAAGAGTATCTCAAACACTTTTCACCTGTAAGGAAGACTTTGTAGTAAAATCCAGGACTTAAGGATTGTTGAAACAGGCCGTTATCATTTTTCCAGGACTTCTGCCACGCTTACTCACCCACCAGCCTGCCTGCTTACTGTCTTGTTTGTCTGTTCGTCTTTCCCAGCTTTTCCTGAGCCGCTGGGAAAGCTTGTTGGAAACCCCAGTTCTTCAAGAATGGCAACACACACCCCATTAAAACTTTCTCACTGGGTGACAGTGTTGTATAATCATGATGGAAGTGACTAGGCACAAGGATCTGTGTTCCTTTCTCTTTTGCTCCTTCTGATTCCATAACGTTTAAAAAATTATAATACAAAAAAGACTACCAGCAACACCTTCATTGTAGAAAGTGGAAACCTTAATGATCTAGACGCTGTTTGGTTTGTTTCAGTCTTTTGTTTCCCTCATCAATGTGGGATTCTGTTGTGAATACAGAAAAGCCAATATGTTCCTCCAGCTCGCAGGGCACCTCTATGTTCAAGGTGACCTGCATTTTAACCCTACAAGGTCCATTGCCTTATTAGGGCTGAATTGGACAGCACAGCCACATGTATTGATTAAATATGTTTTATAATAGATTGCATTGTAATAATTAACAATTTAATAGCTTAAAATTTCTTATAGGTATTCTGCCTATTAAAGTGGATATGCAGATGGCCTGACTTGCTATTAGACCTACCTATGGAACCTAACTTCACTACCCACAGATTACACGTCTACCTGGCAATGGGCACTAATGCCATGGCTGCTCCCCTAGCTAAGGATGGGGATCGTTGGAAACCCCCCAGAGAAGGCTTGTACTACTGATGTGGGACTGTATTCACTATAGACCCAAAATGGAAGCAAAGTGACAAAAACGGTGAGGTAAGAATCTCTTTCTGTTAAAAGAAAGGTTTGCTATGATGGGAAATCATGATTATACACCAGGGCGGTGTCCTGTCCAATGTCAAAAAGGCTACTGACTCCCATCCTGCAGCAAGATTGTGGCGGTGTGATGGGTCAAAGGTCAGCGTGACTGGAAAGATCCCCGGAATATGTAGTTTATATCATGGTCATGCTTACGTTCTGTATGAAGTGTGTGATTTTGCAGCATGTCCTTGATTTTTGTTTCTTTGCTGCCTTGGTAACGTGTCAGGTACCGGACTGACGAAAGGAGGGAGGTCCGGACTGTTTGTTATTTAATAATTTCATGTTTAATGAATTATGGCACCTTGAGCTGCAGCTGAACCTTGGACAACTGCTATTTGCCCATGATCAAGGAAGTCTTACGCATTGAATTTAGAGATGCTTCTCCTGAAGTATTTTACTGAAGATGTTTTGTTTTAATCAGGACCTGTAGAGGTTTTTTCTTTGTGTTCTCAGAATTTACAGAATAACAACGTCTGAGTTGCAGTGTGAGCTAGGTGTTTGTCCCTTGGATTTTGTCCTTCCAATCTCCAAGGCTCGTTGCTAATTCCCTTTTTGATATACAGCACCTTAAGGAAATAACTGAAATTACTAATATCGAATTATGTGAAAGCTCTGGCAAAAATGACAAAAACAAAGATTTAATGAACACACACAGAGTAATTTTCTCGAATAGAACGAATAGATCTGTTAAAACCAGGTTAGGGTTGTGATCCAAATTGTATGATGTTATTCCAGAGTGGTTATTGCAAGGCCAATGTGCCTATCTGAGGAATGTTTTGTATATGTGTGTATTAATATGCTAGGCTCATATCCTTGCCTGTGCACTTCAGCAGTTTGGACTCCATTGCCTATTTGTTGTTTCGCCTACTTTCTGTGTTTACCAGAGGCGATGGCCTAAATCACACACAATCATTTGTGTCTGTCCCCAAATAATGGGTACCTCTGAGCTTGTTTTTGTATCATACATTTGCATGTTCTTAATCATAAGGATGTGTGTATTTTTGTCTCCTATAATAAAATAATAAAAATCTGTAAAAAAATCATTGACCCCTTTGCATTTTTTATGTTTTTAGCGTGAAAGTAATATCAAACCATGATCAATGTAAACTTAGGTTTTGTTTTTTTCTCATTGTACTTTATAGTATGTACTGATGTTGCCAAACATTTTAGTCGCTAAACATTTTGCCAAACGGGTTAGGGTTGTGGCCAAATATCAGAACAGAAAACATTAACCATTTTTGGGGCGAACTTTAAAGTAATACAACGCCGCTCATTAATTCAGTACACTTCTGTGGCCACAAGATGTCACCGGTCAACAATAAATCAGTGTCATGTTGATTATGTAAGCGAAGTCTCGTGTAACGGGTCTAGTTAGTGGCTTCATACTCGGTGGTTTGTGATAGAAGTGGTAAATTTGTCGCCAAAATAGGTGAACACGTTTCCTTCGCGTGGCTGAAAGCGAAATATGCGCAACTATCTAGTTCAACTTGCAAGCTAATTTATCCCTGAACATTTCCATAGGAGAAGCCTACTTGGCAAAAGACCAGTCCAGCCTCCAGCAGCGAAGAGCGCATTCTCATTGGTTTTTCCTGTTATCACGTGCGTTTTTCATGGATCAGGAAGCACTTGACCCATGATTATTTGTCGACTCAGCTTGTTGGGTATCTGGAAGGCTAACGTTAGTGGTTGGGTGCCAGACAAGCCTCTATTCCCACTGGCTGCTATGACCTAGCAAGTGAAAGGGATTTAGCACATTTTATTGGCCTGTCTTTTTTCTGATTTTTAAGTAGTTTTTTTGTCTGCATGTAAATGTCATAGGCTAGCTGGCTAGCTGATCGACGTCTTGTGGATTGATATCCTTGCTACGGTAGCTAACTATCTGCTAGTGGACATCCGAGTCCGGGGCAAGAGGGAGCTCCTGTTAATCCGTGTTAGTCTTTTAATCCCTGTTTTTACTTGCTGAAGAAGATGAAGATAACTGTGGAATTCGAGGAATGTCTCAAAGACTCTCCAAGATTCAGGTAGGAGATATGTTCTCTAGGCTTTGTTCTTGGTTAGCCAACAAGTATGTTCATTTATTTAGCGAGGTACAGCAATGTAATATTAGTTTGTCCAATATGTTTATAAGAACCCGTTTTAAGTAACACAGAATAACAAGATATCTGGCGTTAATTTCATTTCAACGACTACTGTAGTTTATTTCTAAAGAACAGTGTTTGGTCAGTATACTAAGTTAAACGTTTGATTGTCCTCATGTTTCATTTTCTTTACCTGGGACAACTCGTATTGCACCCGCAGTTGAACCTCAATAACGAAAGGCTGGCATGCGGTTTAAGACGAGTTCTAAGCAAGAAATCAACGTTAATTTGGAGACGTCAAAGTGTATTACTTGTATAAGGCAGCAGTACTAAGTATTCGTCAATGACATGAGCTATTGTTGTCCTTTATAATTCATTTACGTCTAGCCTGCCTTCAAAGCAATGCCTCCTGGGGTTTTTCCATATTTTCCTCCCCACCTATCGGTTTAATAACTTGTTCCCATACCCCCCCCCCCCACACACACACACACTCACTCATTGTGATATTATTCTGTAAAGGTTTGGCCTTCAAAACTTTAAGAGCCACCCCTCTCCCACTACATTGAACGACATCCTGCTTTTACCAAACGAGGAGCAGATGTTAGAAAGTTGTTTTCAGGAAATGTGGAAAGGGGCTTTTCTTATTTTATTAGGGCATATCCTGGAGGATTATATCGGGGTGACGTTTGAAAAGCTTTTTCAATCAGCTGCTAAGGAAAGGATGACTGGAGTAAACACTAGTCCTGTTGACACTTTTGCTGTAGTTTGGCACCTTAACCTGGGGGATTTAAAATGCCATTTCTGCTCTTAGTCAATGTATCACATAGCCTTGCTTCCCCTGGCCAATGTGAGTCACATGTGAATCATTCCTACGCTCCCTCACTGAACCACAATGAGTGCCTAAAGTAATACACTCTCCCCCTTCGTAGCAACTAGTTAACTATACTCTTTTATTGATACACGTTAATTGCAATGTTGTTTATGTGAACCCTCTAATCTGTCAGGAAGTTGGTTCAGCTGCAAGTCCAACACTAAAGTTAGACCGAACAGCTGTCTTCTGTTGTTTGTTTATTTGTGTGTGTTGTTTTCAGTTCTGACTCTGCCAGTGTTTGGGATTCATTGTGGGTTAGGATAAGATCCTGGAACAACAGAAATTCTTGGGACATTTTACCACTTCTGCTTCACTCACATTTTCCTCTCGTCTTAATTTGGCAGTGGGGAGAAAGCTCAGAAGAGTAATGGTTAAAATCTGGGATTCATACCAGCAAGGAATAACTGCTCTCTTGACATCTGTTTCTATTTGTGTTTCAGCCAAATCTGGGCTGTTGTCCTCAATCCAAAGAAACTGGCAACGCCCCACATTCCCTCTCAAATATTGCATTTATTTAAAAGATACGGTCGCCATCGTCATGTGGCAATAAAACTGGGACTTGGGTAGATTCTGGCGGCACAAAGCTACCCGAAGCTATTCAGTACTGTTTTAAAGGCCTCTCAAATATTTGGTTAGAAATTCCCTGAAGAATATTATTTTCTGATCGGTTAGACTATTTTCACCTATTTAGGTTATGATAAACACAGCAGAGTAGTGATAGTCCTTATTAACATTTACCCCATTCATCCAGTTAGTGGCATTAACCCCTAAGTCTATACCGGTCATGTCAGTTGTGACTCTTTGAATACTTTAAGGAGGCCATTTGAAAGATCTTTACTGTACTGCTACGTAGTCCGAAGTAAAAACCCTAAACAAAATGAATAAAACAACCATTTGGTCCGACACATTGTGTAACTCATTAATTTCGCCCTGTCAAGCAATTTAGGAAGTGTTCGGTTTCTTTTTGTAATTACGGGTTTTCATAGAACGTTTTCATCCTCCCCTGGCTGAATGCCATCCACATAATGTCACCGGTCGCCCAATAGCCTCATTGCCGATTGTCCAATAGCCTCATTGCCGATTGTCCAATAGCCTCATTGCCGATTGTCCAATTGCCTCATTGCCGATTGTCCAATTGCCTCATTGCCGATTGTCCAATTGCCTCATTGCCAACCGCACAGCTGCCACCTGATCACTAGTGGTAAAGGCAGTCCAAGTTATGATGCATAGCACAAGAAAACTCCACAATCAAGGTTTCTAAAGTGTTTCTGACCTTTATTTTTCCCACTGTCCTATTTTGACCAATACGCTGCAATATCATTGACAATGTGCCCTCTGTACTGTAGCCTCTTTGTGCCGAGACACACCGTAAAACCCAGAAGAGCAATCGTTGAAGCGTTGAAGCGTTGAAGCGTTGAAGCAATGCTTCACAGTGGGTAGGAAGAACTCCCTCAAAAGAGAGGAGCCGGTATCTGGATCGGAGTTCTGGGTGGGGCCAGAGGACATGGTCCATTTAAACATGTTGTCTCTCGTAACGGCGCCCAAGTTGCAGCAAAAAGAAAGTCACAAAAAGCACACGTTCATATATACATGTAGGTTTGCTGAACCTTAATTATAGGGCTCGGCCTAAATTTGTATTTAACCACCAATTTATCACATCTCGTCTGTAAAGGTTCTTTCCCCACCCCCATCAAAACACCCCCATCAAACCATGTTTGCCGTGTAACAAAGACAGGATGTGCTCTATGGCTACTGGGGCTTCGCCCTTGCGTTTCTCCAGTGACCATCATAGAGAAGAGACCCCAACTCTCCTCTGTTCTCCCACGCCTCTGGAGGCTCTGCGTGTTGGGGAGATGCTGTGCGAGAGGGCTTTAAAACGCTGCTCAGATTGTTTTGTTCGTTTATTGTGTCATGTCCGTTTGTGTGTGTGTGTCCTGTTTGACTACCTCACTGGTTCTGAGGCTAGCGCTCGGAACCAACCCGGTCGATGCCAGCAGCCTATAAAACGTAACTATACCAGCCTGAGCCTTTCGTCGCCGTAAACACAAGATTCACTGTCCTTATTGAAGTGGTAAACCATTATCTTTCACAAAGTGTGTCAGACAATGAAGCTGGCAGTTAACTTAATCCTTTCTAAAAGTGTCCGTTTGGTCTTAGAGGAAATCAGTCATACTCTATGAAGCCCCCCCCCCCCCACCTGCAGTCCGTTTACCCCTCCCTTGTTAACTGAATCATAACTTCCCCATTCGTTGGTCTCCATACTGCTCTGCAAATCTCTGCAAAGCTGAGCTGGCCTGTCTTCTTGCCGTGGCTTCCCTAGACCCGACTTCATGGGCCTGACTCCAGACACCCTTTTACCACACATACCAATATGGCCTTGTGCTCACATAACTGCGTTAAACTGTTTCAATGCCGTTCCTTGCATTATGGACAATTGTAACTCTTTCTACATTAAGGAGTCTGTCAGTCTTCCCTGTCTCGCCTTCATCTTGTCCAAAACACAGCTGCTAGGCTTTAAACCGTTACAAAGAGAGAGAGCATTGCTCCTGTATTGGCCTCTCCATTCACGGGCTACCTGTTAAATATAGGGTTGATTTTAAGGTTCTTCTATTTGTTTTTAGTGTGCTACATGGATCACCACCCTCCTGCCTACCGGTCTTCCAACCAATTTATTTTGTGTTCCACGGTCCCCATTAAAGGAGACCGTGCCTTCTCCACTGCTGCTCTAAAGTTGTGGAATTGCCTACCTTTTTATTTATTGGGTCTTCCACTAAGTGGGTGCGTACATTCGCTGTGCTTCCCGCCATTTTGGCGCTGCAAGGGACAACAGAGCTGATCTGTATGTGAGCGAGTTTCCCTTCCCAAAGTGGCACGTTGTTCGGGCCTCTTTGGAGAACCGGATTTTAATCCTGAAATGGGAGCACAGACGGTCACTGACTGACAAGAAGACGTCAGTGACCATTGTTTTGGCAGGTCAGTCTCTCACACCAGCATGGAGTGTGAATTAGAAATCTGTCCAGTTCTGGCTCCAGACTAACGTTTCCTATGGGTGGCTTTGAAGCTCTAACATTGCAGCACCTGGTTTGGTCGTATCCCAAAAAAAATCTCTTGCGTAATAGTGTACAGTCATTTCTTTTGTGGATTTGTTGATCTGCATACAATGTAATTTAATTACTTACATATTACTATGTTATATTTCAAATACTGTCCTTTACTTTTATAATTTGGCTCTAGCATTGGAATGTAGGTCTCCGCTTAACAATGCAATCATGGCGACAACAAACAGAGTCATTTTTAAGAACATCTGACTTTTATTGGGTTGATTGAGCTAGATTAATACTCTTACATTTTATGCTTTCAGACTCAAATTCCTAAATTTTAAATATTATGAATATGAGTGTTGTAGTGCCTATGAATGGATACATTAAAATGTGCTGATGTACATGAATGCACATAGAAAGTGAACAGCATGTGAAGTGTTCATGTGATCACTTGTTGCGGGTTGAGGTATTATGGTCTGGGGGTGAAAACTGTTTGTGTCTGGCATTCCCCGTCTCAATGTGGCCAGTGACGACTAGTTATGGGAAGTTCAACACTTCTTACTAACTCCGATATTTTAGTTGTTCCCTAAAAAATATTAACTTAAATATTTTTAGTCCAAAGTGCCCAGTAGACTACCCCCATGACCCACTGCCTTGGCACAATAACATTTAAAAGTCATACATACCAG
This sequence comes from Novumbra hubbsi, assembly GCA_016801125.1. NCBI lineage: Eukaryota > Metazoa > Chordata > Actinopteri > Esociformes > Umbridae > Novumbra > Novumbra hubbsi. The sequence continues at coordinate 13,430 of JACXGK010011194.1, forward strand.
CTTCTTAGAGCAATGCTATTGCTGACACGTTTTACACTTGTAAATGTGGAGTTTTTAGGTTTATAACTGCTAGGCGTACAATAAAAAAAGAGTTGAATACATTTTTAACAATTTCTAGCTGCAGTTCAAGGCGATTATCATATTTTTCGACTCTCCGATGACGCCATTGAGATGTTTCGCCTACCTTATGGTCCGCCTGACTCATTTTTGTTCAGAGAGGTATGCCAACTGGTAGGGGGGTGAGAAATGTATCCTCTGAAGGTCTTATTTTGTCTGTTATGTTTGCAGTAAATTGAAGCACACTCGGATTTGAACCCTAAAAGGCATATTACAGGCATGATGAATTCCGCCATGTTCTTGCCATCCTAGCTGGATTTGTGCTTCTGTTCTATTGGTCGGGCCACATCATTGATACCATGTTCATTGGCTTGGGCAGTAAACTCAAGAAGAGTTTGATATCAAGGATGTCGGACGTCCAATCAAAAATGTAACTGGAAACATGAAGAGAAATTTAAGAAAAATGATATTAACAGACTCTGGGGCCCTGCTGGATCTGGACTCCTGCTGGATCTGGACTCCTGCTGGATCTGGACTCCTGCTTGTCTGGCTGCAAGCTGCCTTTAGGCTATTTTGAGATAGTTAGCAACAGAATAGAAGTTGGCCAGTATCCCTTTGAGAGAAAACAGTACAAAACAATTTGTACTTGTCATGCCGAATCAATCCCTGAAAATGATGTACTGGGTGAAAGTGATTCTACCTCTACATGTGTATATAACAAAATACCCATCTGACGTAAAATGGGTGATTTTAAAACAATTGTGTTTTTCGCTAAAGGCCCAGATTGCAATTTTAGTGCCTGCTACAGGCTACACATTCAGAAGACGTGTACAGTCACAGAAGTTCACACTAACGAGGGACGTGTGCAGTCACAGAGGTTTACACTAACGAGGGACGTGTACAGTCACGGTGGTTTACACTGACAAGGGACGTGTACAGTCACTGACGTTTACACTAACGAGGGACGTGTACAGTCACAGAGGTTCACACTAACGAGGGACGTGTACAGTCTCAGAGGTTCACACTAACGGGGGTCGTGTACAGTCACAGAGGTTCACACTAACGAGGGACGTGTACAGTCACAGAGGTTCACACTAACGAGGGACGCTGTCTCTTTCTGCTCATTAGGTCGACATTCACTGTACAGACTCACAACTTTGACCCAGCATCCAGGATTTTATTAGCTAGAATAATTCCTTTATTCACAGTGAGAGCGTTTTATATTAAAAGATTCCTGTTGTGTCTGCAAGTCCGCTAAAAAGTGGGCCAACCCATTTACATTTGGGTTATAGATTGGAGCTTTTGCATTGAAAGAAATTGACCAGAATAAACCACACTTTTTGGAACATGATCTATATTATTCCAGGTGGGAAGTTCTGCCGCTCTAACTGTTATCTAGAATCTGGGTGAGTATTGTTAGTGGACTGGCTGGGAAATGTTTAGGTTTTTGTGTAAAACATACCCATATTCCATGTATCTTTTCCTGAACGAATGGAAATCCACTCTAATTAATTACAGTTTGTTTTAGGAATGACACATCAATGACATGACAATGCCTGTCAGCCTGGACTGTCATTTTGATGGAACGGTGCTCTGTCATCTTCCATTATACCTAGGATGTTGAATCAATGGTAACCCATGGCTTTACCTTGAAGGGTGTCGACAGGCAATGTTGTAGGCTTGTTGAAAAGGTCACGCCTCCGTAACTGCACTGTTCAAAGAGGAATCGATCAAAATACCTTACATGTCGTGGATTCTTCAAACCAGCCACCCTTTGATTTGATAACAGCTTTGCACACTCTCTGTATTCTCTTAACCAGCTTCTTGAGGTAGTGACCTGGAATGCTGCCCCAACACTCCAGAAGGAGTTACACACCATGTTTCAGATGGAATGTCTGGCAGGCTTCAGGGAGCCTCCTGTCCTGCTTCACAGTTTCCCCAGCTGGGACCTAAACTGCCGGACTAATATTTATACAGAAGTTAGAGCTACTCTTAACTACAACCCAATGCCTATTGGCAATATCCCCAAAACAGCAGAAACGCGCTATTGCTCTCAGAACCAGAGCAGATCCAAAATGTATCCTGTTCTAGACAAATCAGTGGGAACATCGGGTGCTAAAAGCTATCTAAGAAACCTAGCCGGTTTCTAACAGAGCTGTAATAAGAGGGGATGGGTTTGGAGCCCTTTGATGTGGAGATGAAAGGCTTTCACGTTGAGACTTTATACAATACGCCAACTGCCAGAAATACCAGCGACATCTTCCACTGGGATCCTAGTACTGGGCCTCAGTAATGTCGGATACCTTCAGACAGCCTGATGTGGAGCTTTAGTATAAAAAAGGAACTAATGGAAATGCAGACGTTATAAAAAATAAATAAAAACTTTTGTCTGTTAAAATGTGTGGAGAAGATTAATCACAATCCCTAATTGAGAACAGTTTGTTTTAAAAAGGACTCTGCACTTATGTCATTCATCAGATGCTCGCAGTGATTGCGGATTCCCAGTTGTTATAGCATGGTGACTCCCCTGGGAGACTGTAGAAATAAATAATATTACGTTATTTATTCTTTAATTAAACAGGCCCACTATCTTAGCTCTACCTAATTACTTCAACAATGCCACTTCTATTTTATATAGAATGTTGAACAAGCGGTTTGTCCATACCCATGGTACAACACCACCACCACTTCTATTTTATATAGAATGTTGAACAAGCGGTTTGTCCATACCCATGGTACAACACCACCACCACTTCTATTTTATATAGAATGTTGAACAAGCGGTTTGTCCATACCCATGGTACAACACCAC
>JACXGK010011195.1:0-16486 GCA_016801125.1 Novumbra hubbsi
GCCTAGCGAATTGTATGCGCATTGTGTGGAAAGGGGGGCTATTTAAAGGGGTCCGATGGGAACGGACTTTAGATCTACATGTCCGGCGAGACAGATCTCCGGGTGCGCATTCGTAATAAAGGTGTATGATTTGGGAAGACTTGAACGGCGTGGACATTCTCTGATTTGCAACCCGGGGGGAAACTTTAGTTCCTACACACTCCAGGATCCTAAAATGCTTCTTACGAAGCCACTCCTTCGTTGCCCGGGCGGTGTGTTTGGGATCATTGTCATGCTGAAAGACCCAGCCACGTTTCATCTTCAATGCCCTAGCTGATGGAAGAAGGTTTTCACTCAAAATCTCACGATACATGGCCCCATTCATTCTGTCCTTTACACGTATCAGTCGTCCTGGTCCCTTTGCAGAGAAACAGCCCCAAAGCATGATTTTTCCACCCCATGCTTCACAGTAGGTATGGTGTTCTTTGGATGCAACTCAGCATTCTTTGTCCTCCAAACACGACAAGTTGAGTTTTTACCAAAAAGTTCTATTTTGGTTTCATCTGACCATATGACATTCTCCCAATCTTCTTCTGGATCATCCAAATGCTCTCTAGCGAACTTCAGACGGGCCTGGACACGTCTGGCACTGCAGGATTTGAGTCCCTGGCGGCGTAGTGTGTTACTGATGGTAGGCTTTGTTAATTTGGTCCCAGCTCTCTGCAGGTCATTCACTAGAATGTGGTTCTGGGATTTGTTCTCACCGTTCTTGTGATAATTTTGACCTCACGGGGTGAGATCTTGCGTGGAGCCCCAGATTAAGGGAGATTATCAGTGGTCTTGTATGTCTTCCATTTCCTAATAATTGCTCCCACAGTTGATTTCTTCATACCAAGGTGCTTACCTATTGCAGGTTCAGTCTTCCCAGCCTGGTGCAGGTCTACAATTTTGTTTCTGGTGTCCTTTGACAGCTCTTTGGTCTTGGCCATAGTGGAGTTTGGAGTGTGACTGTTTGTGAGGTTTCTGAGGTTGTGGACAGGTGTCTTTTATACTGATAACAAGTTGCCCAACAGGTGCCATTAATACAGGTAACGAGTGGACGACAGAGGAGCCTCTTTAAAGGAGAAGTTACAGGTCTGTGAGAGTCAGACATCTTGCTTGTTTGTAGGTGACCAAATACTTATATTCCACCATAATTTGCAAATAAATTCATTAAAAATCCAACAATGTGATTTTCTGGATTTATTTTCTCATTTTGTCTGTCATAGTTGAAGTGTACCTGTAATGAAAATTACAGACCTCTCTCATCTTTTTCAGTGGGAGAACTTGCACAATTGGTGGCTGACTAAATACTTTTTTGCCCCACTGTATGTAGGTAAGTATAGATGTACAAAATATGTTTATGGATGCTTATGTAGGTATGTAATGCTTTTTATCCCTCAACTGATCTGGGCCTTTTAATGATAAGGTTGTGCTGTTACATTCACATCCCAAGTTTGGCTCAGGTGGAGGGGAGACGTAAAGGCCTATGCTGGTGCAATCAATGAAAACTCAACAGGGATGGGGGAGAGGTGTGGGGATGCAAAACAAGACGACCAGAACTGCTAGATATGACCTCAGGGGTCTTTGCTGATTCACACCAAAATAAGGAATACAAATCCAACAAGAGGTACATACAATGCTTACACAAAAAGTTACATACCATAGGGAAGGTAGGAGAAGGGAATCTTTGGGATACTTTATCTATCTTTGGGATATTTTCATTGCAAAACTAATCCCTACTCAGCTTTCCTACCTGATGTCCAAAAATTACAGGGGTGACACCCGCTCTGCTAACCTAGTGTATAAAACATGGTCTGATAACATTAGACAGGGCAGTACTTGATTCATTACAAGATAGTTAATAAACAAAGCATGATCTAACAAAAAAGATAAGAAAACATATGCATCAGTATTACCTTTGTCACCATTTTTTTATTTAGTGTAACCTTTTACATTTTTATTGAATTATCTTAATGTTTAGGTAACATTTGTAATTTGACTAATAATTTAGTGTGAAAATGACAAAACGTTAGTGTTATTGTCAAACAGGGAGCTTTTCGAGACCTTATATTGACATTCCATTTTAGTCACACTATTCAAATCAAATGTATTGCATAAATATATAGTAAACATTCAATACCATTTAAAAGTTTGGACAAACCCATTCACTTGAATAGGTTAGTATGTTCTAACTTTTGACTGGTTTTGTATATCACTGACGAAGAAAAATGTTTCTGCCATCTGCGTGTAAAGGTAGGTATAACGGGTAAAATTTGCCAGCCACTTTCTCAGACAGTTTTTGTATGCAACAATACAATGTCAATTCATTACTTATATTTTGCAGATGTTCTTTATAACATTATCATACAAGGCATTGACCTGCATGTGAGAACAGGCTACATATACTTAAAATGTTCCAGAATCTATCCAGAAACTTGAGTACAGTATCTTCAGCATCAGCAATTGTGGGTTCAATTACAGGCTCAAAATTGTCAGAAACAAAAAACTTTCTTCAGAAAATCATCAGTATGTTCTGAAATGAAGACTTGGAATGAAACTGAAAATATTGTACAACGGTGTGAACTACTCCCTTCGCCAAACAGCAGCTCTAACAGCAGCTCTAACAAGAATAGAATAAGGAGTGGGAGTCTACAAATATTTACAAAATAATTGCAAAGCCAGTGGCACAGCCATCAGAGATGCAAATAACACAAGGGACACAGATAGGTGAATCAGACTCAGCAGGTAAGTAACATAGCTAAATAGCTATTAGAATAAGGTTGGTATTAGCTAACTGTCTAAATTACTTTATCTAAAACATTGATTGCCAGTTTACGTTTGGATTCTAACTGAATGTAAAACACTATTTTGACTGTCAAAAATGTCCAGCTGGCTGTCTGACTTTAAGTAAATGCAGCTTAAGGTTAGTAATTATTTGTCAAAATACCCAATGCTACTGTATGTGGCTAGTTAGCCTTTTTTCAGTTTTGGACATTTGAGAGTGAAAACAGTGCACATTCTTCAGTTGTTCTCCAGTGAGAAGTCTAATGTTACCTGGCTGTCAAGAGTTGAGCCTGTACTGCTAGCTAGTTGGTTACAGTAGCAAATAGCTAGCTAACACATCTAAACACTTTCTCTCCATGAGGAATATAAAGAGCTCTTAGGTAATGGTTAACCCGTGTAATATAGCCAATCAATTGTGTCGGCTAGATAATTGCATATTATACTTGAACAGTTTTGAAGTAACCATAACAATTTGTGCTGGCCCCAGCCTTAACATGATGATACTTCTAATGAACTTTCCATGCATAGGTCTCCCTTGGCCTTAATAATTTATTGCAGAATCTAAATAATAATTGTGTGTTGTTAATCAACAGATTTGCAGAGTATGGAGAGATTAAGACTAAGGAAGGAAGATATGTGACTAAGGGCCAGTGCAGCAATGATATGTACTTCAAGGCAGGGATTCAGCTTTACAGCCAGGGCTACCCTCATCAACAAGCAATAACTAAAGCACTCAAATTACATCATCATTGAATGCAGCCTCCCTCTGTCCATTGTGGAGAGCAGTAACTTGAAGTGCATCCTGTTCATCATAAACCTAAGATATGTCTCTGTCAGCCAGGGGAAGGTGATGAGTCAGTGGACTTACTTAGTCTCTGAAAAAGTAGCCATCAAAAGCCAACTGGGTGTGTAGGGGAATTTCTGTGTTTCACATATCCACACAATGAAATCACTAAGGAATTTGCACAGCGAGATGAACCAGTGACAACTGAGCCACCTAAGAAGATATCATGTCTCATTTCTGTGCCAGAGTTTTCATCTGATGATGATGAAGAGGAATGTATTGAGAAATGTGTGGAGCGCTACAAGGCAGAGCCCTCTATTGGCATAGAGGACTGTCCCCTGCAGTGGTGGTCCAAACATGAAGGGGCACACAATGAGATGGCCTACCTTGCACGCATATACTTATCAACACCTGCCACATCCATACCTTGTGAAAGATTGTTTTCACTGTCAGGACATGTTGTTCAGAAAAAGCGAGCTGCCCTGTCATCTGAAAATGTAAACAGGCTCGTCTGTTTGAGCAACTGGCTCAGTGCAAAGAAAGAGAAATAATGGGAACCTGTGGTTTTTCTATATTCTTTTCCCCATGTGTTTAATAGACATGAACACGTTTTTTGAAAAACATGTCAATGTTCTTTAAGCTCTATGTTTAGGGTGGTTTCAGTAATAATAAATGTAAATTTTACATGTTCAGAAGAAGTGAGCTGCCCTGTCCTGCGAAAATGTAAACAGGCTTGTGTAAGTAAATTGAGTAAAGAAAGAGAAGTAATGTAAGTATTTTTTCATGTGCCTAATAGACATGAACAAGTTCTTTGAAAAACATATATGACCTTTGATAGATGTCTAGTCTTCATGCTATGTTGAGTATGGTTTCACTAATAATAAACATGCATTTGCATAAAGCATCCATATTTGTCCACACCCATGTTGATTAATGTATTCAAAACTTGAAAAGTATTAATTTAAGGTACATTTAGAACTGATAAAAATGTGCGATTAATTGCAAGTTAACTCATGACAATCATGCGATTAATCGCGATTAAATATTTTAATCGATTGACAGCCCTAATCTATTCACATAGTCAAGGAGGCACTGAATAATAGTACATGCACTGGGACACAGAGAACACTGACGTAACGTCATAAAAGTTACCAGTTGACACCATGACTTCTCTCTGGTCAAGCATTGGGTTTGGTATCTGGTTGTGCGATTGACTGATATCTTATCTGCCTGTTGTAATTCTTCTTGGACTGTAGGGGACTCATGGGTTGCATTGTCTCCTGAGATAACCAGGCCAACAGTTTCATTGAATGTTAAGGGGAGAGATAATCAGTAACCCCAGGAGGAAGGGCCGCCTAGAGTGTCATGAGTGGGAGGGTCTGTTGAATGGGACACGACATGGTATAAATGTTTGTGTTCGAAAGTTGTACGTTGGTCTTTTCTGCAGAAACTTCCCGGCTTTATGATGATGATCATTAAAGTCTATTTGATTCCAAAACCTCTGAAGTTCTTGCATTCTTTTGAGTCGGGAACCGAAGTATTTTCCACGACAGCTGTAGCAAAGTATGTGTCATCAATGGTTGATATCTGGTTCAATAGGACTATGATGGGGGTTTCTAGGTCACAACCCATTACATGGAGTTAGAAAGTAATGGTCCACCTCTTAAGTCTTTTATTCTGAGCTGTGAACGATTCACAGGCTCTCACGCAGAAGAAACAGGTGAACATTTATGTGAAAATTATAGAATTAAGCAGAAATTAGATATTATTGTTTGCCACGACGATGCAAATATGCAAATATGACATTTACAGTGTGTTTCCCTGCATCAAAAGATAATGAGGCTGAGAATGTTGATGACTCCACCAATTGGGAGGACATTGGAGAGGACGCCTTTGTGGACATCGAGAGCAGCCACCAACAACCTGCATTGCTTTGTATAAACCTGTTTCCCAATTTGGGACGCTACGTAATATGTAAATAACAACGTGATGTGTGAATCATGTAAAACCATATGCAATACAAAAGAGCACTAAGACAACATACAATATTCGTTATACAGTTTGTTGCATTTGACAACTGGCTTCAAGGAGGCATTCAGGATTGGTTTGGGGCCTACTGGAGCATTCTGTGTGCTATAGCAACAAAATGGAATGAAACTCTTCAAGTAGTGGAGTCTGTCACCAGCTTTGATATCCAATCCCTTGACTTTCTACTTGAAGCTCAAGGACAAAGTGCTCCGTTTCACTTCAAGAGAATGGAGTCAGTTGTAGGAGCTTGTATAAGTTTTGGACCCCTTCCCGCAGTCCACAGATCTCACCCTGGGTGACAAAGGAGTGACCTTTACAGCTCTCCTCAGGTGTTCTTCATCTAAATGCCCTCCTGTATGAAATGAGAAGAGCACACCACCTAGTAAGCCTGGCTTAGAGAGGAAATATCACAACAATGCCGATTCAGGGGTATGTTCAATATTTTATAGATCGGTACGAATGGCATGATGATACCTCAAGTGGACGGCCATGTATGTGTGCATGTTTACCTGGGGAAGTGAAGGCACCAGAATGCATTGCAGGAAGTCGTTGGTACACCAATTCATGACAATGGTTTTCCCTGATTGCAGTGGCCTCTTTCAGCAGGATAATGCACCCTGTCACACTGCACTCATTTTCCGGAAAACCTTTGAGGAACATGACTAAGTGTTTAAGGTGTTGCCCTGGCATTTAAATTCCTCAGATCTCAATTCGACTGAGCATCTCTAGGATATGCTGGACCATTTATTCCAGGGGTCAGCAACCTTTACTATCCAAAGAGCCATTTTCCCCTATTTGCCACCAAATAAAATGTGTCTGGAGCCGCAAAAGCTATTTGATGTCACAGCTATATAGTTATACTATATATTCAAAAACTATAGTTTGTTGCATTTATAATGCTTGTAGAACAAGAATAAAGAAAATGTTTGACATTTCATTTATGTTATATCAACACCAAATTCTCTTGGGAGAAAGAAATACTCTGACATGTGTAAGCCTATTGAGTAAATGCAGGTTTATATGGAACCTCCCCAAGTTTGATAAACTCTCTATTTTCCTCCTTGGCTTTCTCTTTTTTTTTTTTTTCTCCATTGCGGCTTTACCCAGGGCGGGAAAGCGAAAGATGATTGACCGCATGCTTGACATAGAAGGATGTGATGTGATAGTAGTTAGTTGACAAACAATGAAATCTATGACGAAGTATCACTTCAAACTCTGAGATGTTTCCTTTGAAAGATTGTCCACTGTGCAATTTTTTTAAATAAAAACATCGTTATTTATATTAATGTTATTTTTTTGTAAAAGCCCCACAGAGCCGTTAAAGAGCAGCATGCGCCTCGGTGCTGCAGGTTGCCAACCCCTGATCTTGTCCGATCCATGGTGGTTCCACCTCACAACCTACACACCTTTGCTGCTGCTGCTAATTTCAGCTGCCACAGGACACCTTTAGGGTTTTTGCAATTTGCCTACCTGGTTTAGGATGACATGTTATTTACACAGGATGAATATGCAAATATCTTGCCACCAGCCCAACCACCAGACTGTTCTCAAATTGCAAGACCAACCAGAGGGCTGCAACTTCCATAGCAAGAGCTACCTCCAAGCAGATTCTGATACCAGGACTGCTTGGATTTCTAAAAGAGTAAAAAGAGAGATGTTCCCAGGCTCCACCAGCTGGCAGTGCGGCAGTTGTCTACACCAGCCACCAGCACAACTGGTGTTCAGCCATGGAGGAAACATCATACAGTCTCATTGTGCCAGGCTCAGTTCCAGGAAACTGGCCAATTGTGTATTTTTGAGGTGCAACAGCACAATAAGGCTATAATGATGTGGTTAAACAACTGAGAACTACATATACTGTGGTAAAGGATTGAGTATCAGGTGTGGTCAGTCTTTCAATGGTCTTTCAAAAGGGTATAGTGACATTTTGGCTGCATCACATTACATTCTGTGCCAAGTTGAACATGGAAAGTTCTTCTTTTGTAGGTAAAACCTATTGCACCAGCCTGATTAATGGTGTCATTATTTGTTTTTGAAATGTGTTAATCTGTGTTCTCAGTTGCGAGAACATCCCGGCATGTAAGGCAGCAAACAAATAGATTTGTCTGAAGAATAAACTAAATGTTGATATTTAGTTTTAGTGTACTAGATTATCAGTGTCTTCCCCAACAATACACCCTAACATGAAAGGACTTTAAATTTAGAATAATAGACCGTGACAATTACCTGTAGAAACTTGACTTGGACTTGTGCCTAAAATACTTGAGTTGAGTTGGACTTGCATGCCGTGACTTGAGACTTGATTTAGACTTGTACGAAGTAACTTATTAAAGATATGTCTGGGTGAACAAGCAATCGTCTATGTGCCTGGACCACATGGGGGAAACTTATTCATGTTTGTAGCCATATCATGAGGTGGTAAGAAACTCTTAGTGAAATTGTGTGCAATAATGTAAGGCTCCACCATTCACAGGTGATTCAAAAATGGGTTTGGGACAATTCCTGATGCTAGACCTGGCCCCATAATCTCCAATGCATTATATATAATATACATTGTTTGTTCTTGGAGTAACTGATTGTTACAATGACTAAACAGAAGGAATTGCACTATGTTATGTCTTCAAGACCTAACAAAAACGAGGTGGTTGAATCACTGAACTTGTGAATGATGTTTACCAACCAAATGAAAGCATAGTTTTTTTGTAAGATTTCTGAAACGCTGCACCTTACAATTGATAATAGTACCAAAGTGACTACAAAAAACTGTAATAAGGTTGTGTAGATGGGTGTTATTCATCATATATATATATATATATAAAATCTTTCTTTATATTTCAGTCTTTTCTGCATGACTGTGTTTGGCTACATGCCCGGGTTACAAGTTTATTCTCATTTAGTTTAATATTATTTTAAGAACCATTCACATGTGCCACTTTCCACACAAATACATTTGATGCCATTTCTTTGTCGTGAAGGGGTGAATTCAATTATTTCATGCATCATTTCACAGAGTAGATTACATAACAAGATTGAGGTTGTTGGTGGTCAATGTCATTGCAATATATAGGTTTATGTTGGCAGGCAGGTAAAATGGCCACATCGATGGGCAAGTGACTTGCTCTGGGGAGAAGAATTGTGTAGCCCTGAAGGGAGGCACGTGAGGGATAAAAAGAGACGTCTGAAAGGTTGAGCTATTGAATTTATATCCTGACAGCTGAATGACCTTTCAGATGAGAGGGAGAGGAAGAGACAGATTCCTTCATGAGCCCTGGAAGCCCATACAAGCAAGCACGCACATACACACAAACACATTTGCTCATGGATGCACGCACTAACATTTATCAAGGGTTATTCTCAGTCTTCACATAGCTGAGGACTTGTCACGGACCATCAATGCCACCAACGTTGTCAAGAGGGCGCTACAGCAACTCCCAAACGTAAAAAGAAATCTGGAAAGAATCCTTGAGTCCTTTTTAAATAGTACCATCGAGAGCATTCTGAACATTATGGCCTGGTATGGGTATTGAACAATAGCCACGGTTATACTCTCAACCATCCAGCACATCCAAAACGATGCCTGGCCAAAGCCTTATGAAGGACACATTATACCCCAGCCACAGGTTCTTTGGCATATGTTGAGTTCAAAATCTGCTTCCCCCGGGTCCGAATCAGAGAATGTCCACGCGGTTCAAGTCTTTCCAAACTAAACACCTTTATTACAGACAGCTATCTGGAGATCGTTCCCCACAATACAGTAGAAAAGATCTGAATTACTTTCACCTTTTATATTCAGCCCCTCCCACCCCTCAATCATTGGATGTAATCTCTTGAGTGGGCTTCCTGGGTGGGCGTGTCCTTTTCATGCAGACCCAATCTCTGATCGTGGGGCCATCTGGTGACCTCGGAGGCAGACGAAGAGGACAGTTGAAGGGGGGGTGCTGGTGCCAGGAAGTCTGCCCGGAGATATTACCTAAATTGTGTTCACACCCCCCTCCTGTGTTCCCTGTCCCCATCAGGGTCAGTGTGATAAGCCAACAGACAATAAACCAGGTCCCCCTATTTCCCCCTTGATCTCTTGACTCATGGCCCTACTCTGGAATGTACTAAATAACATTTTAACATCCCAGCTTGGCTTGCTTTTTCTAAGTTCAGCTTCACTGGCCCTGTTGGTTTCTAACAGCTAATCTTTAACAAAAATATTCCACACATACCATCAACAAAATTGTGTCAAATCTTCCCCCCCCCCCTCCCGTCAGAATGACAAATCAAAAATAACAATGATTTTGATTTGATTCACTTGAAAAGAAAGGTGGCATGGCGGTTGTTGCTCTAGGCAAACTTTTCAATGACTTTGGGAAGGAAGTCATGTTGCTGCTGAATCAGATGGCTTTCGATGAACTGCATGGCCATGCGTACCTGTTCTCCTACACCTGTTTGTTATGCTGCTCAATGGATCGCCTGTATGCACTGTCAATTTTGGCAATGACATTTACCCTTCCAAATAACCAAATTCACAGCATTGTCTTGATGTCTCCCGCTGCTCCCATGTTTTGCAATCCACTCGGAAAGACTTTTCAAATCTTTTTAACCAATCCTTGAGCCATCTCCACCAAATAGCAGACATGGAAAAAAGAATAGTGCTTTCTTTTGTATGCTAAACGAATAACGGAGAAACAAAAACCTTTTCTTTCGAAAACCACTCTACATTAAACCCACGTTTATTTTTAACAGCAGTTTGAGTGATTACAATATCCCATGGCAGGGGGGCACCGATTCTTTTTAATTCAAGTTTCTCCTCCAACTAAGGGTTTTATCCCTGTGTTCAAGTACAAAATCCACTTCATTCATTATCTTAGCGAAGCTAACAAGCTAGCTAAGACAATCTCCCCTCCTTGCACTTATTGCTGACTAATGTTGGCGCCAAACAGCAAGTCTGAATTATGAAATTACGATGTAGAGGGGCTAATTGACAATTAGCCCCATTTGGCATCAAATTTGTGAGATCTACATTGATCACAGTAACACTCTGAGCATGCATATTCATATTTTCGTTGTACATACATTGCATTGTGAGAGAAGGCTTTAGCCCCATATTCACGCTTAGTCTATGGCCTACTACTGCAAAAATGAAAAGGGAGAACACAGTCTGAAGCAGCTAGGTAAAGACCAATGAACATGAAATAAAATCCCAACACAAATAATATGCAATTTAGCAACATGCTATCTTCCAGAATAAACATTTACATAATTTTGTTGCAGTTCTTTCTGTTGACAACAGATGGGGCTGGGCCCCACCAGCCCCTAATGACCAACATCACTGTTGAAAACACATAAGACATGGGATGTATATGTGGTGTGATTTCTCTTGCACACTGTAGCACTCTGTGTTATGTTTATAAATAGTTTCTCACACTTTTATCCAAGATCCAAGGATATGTAGCCTCCTACATTGTTCAAGAAAGTTCAGGTATATGGCAACACAGTCTTTTTTTGGAGTAAACACCTTACAGTGCATTATTCAATTAATTTTATTTGTAAATTAAGAGTAAAATTATGTTTATATGTGTAGAGTGAAATTATATTCATATGTGATTTACTGTAGCCGACAAAGAACGAAATTGACTCTATGATAACATGTTTGTTTTGTATGAAGTTGGAAATAATTACCCATGTCGTTCGATGTTTACACAGTCAGCACACAGCTTGGTGCAAGGTAGATAAAAGATAAAGCTATTTGGGAGACATGCCGGTGAGTGATTGTAGTGTCACTGTCTTTTTCTTAAATCTGTTGCTAATGGCGACAGTTTGATGCATGGTGCCAAGACGGCAAACACTCTTGTTCTTCTTAAACCTCTACACAGTAACCGTAGCATTCCCATTCTCCTGTTGTGCCGTGGCTTGTTCTCTTCGCCATCAATTTCTCTGCCAGGGAAAGTGACGTAAAGAAGAAGTTGTCCGTGGTCACATTTCTGCCTTTGCCACTGAAAAGCTCAAACCAGTCTCCATGTACTGGGGAAAATGGCACAGAGCTTTCATTGGGAAAAGTTGTTAAACAACAGTTATGTTGTCTCCGGAATTTTGAGCAATGCAATTATTCCGAAAACTTTTCCAGATAACTAGTCCGTTTTCCAAGCGTAGTCTTTTTCTCGTCCAAACGCAAGAGACGCATCATTTCTCTGAAGAGGTTGCGTGTCATGGTCTCTTTGAAAAATTCCACCCCATATCAATCAGACCGAAATTACTCCACAGCCATGATCTTCCCCCCGAATGCGCCGTGGATGTACATGAGCGCAATGAATGATTTGAGAATGTCTTCCCTTATCATCATTCTTAATCAACACACTTCAATCACATGCATAGGGGTGTTTGGGTTTATTGCACCCATTCAACCAAGGCTTATTGATCTTTTATTTGGGGTTATCACCCATTTGTCCATGAACGTCATTGCATTTCTTTAAAAAAAATCTGAAAGAAGGATTTACAGCTGCCTACATGAAAATATAGAACAATTGTATTGACGTGGGCTGTTATAACCCACGCATTTACACGTGAATCAACCTTGAGTCGTTAATTTTCGGGCCCACAGCTTCAGAGGTTTGAGGAATTAGGCCATTACATTATGTTTGATATTTTCTTAACAATTCATTTGTTCAAGAATATAATTTGTATTTGGTTTCGCAATTAATTATTTCGCGTAATGCATTTGATTAATTCGCCTACATAAGAAGTTGATTTCTTGGTAACAAAATCTGAGAAAATTCGGATATTTTATATCTCTCCTATTGAAAAACAGTAGCTAATGCATAATACGTTAGGGGAATTGTTCAGGCTATTGTATCCTTAATGTTTCAATAAAAATTATTCTGTTATTATTATTTTTGAGCCCGTGTCCAGCATAGACAGGGACAGGTACGGAGACTTCCCGGACCTCCCCTCAGGTACCAGCCATGGCACCCCATTAGCCCCCCCAACATTTTTTTTGGGGGGCCCCTGGAGTGCAGCCGGGCTGGGTGCCCGAGGTGACCCATGGAGCTCGGGTGAAAGGTGGATTTATCCACCCCATACTGACACCCCAGCCTGGATCATCATCGGGGAGGTCCCAGTCCTCGTACTCTGCCCCTGAATCATCGGAGGAGAGGGAGTCTGAACCCCAATCTCCTAACCAACTATACTCCCCTCTCCTCCGATGCTGCTCGTCAAATGTCGCTGGTTCCTTAGGTTGGTTGCTCATTCTATCACGTCCATGGTGTAGTGAAACCAAACGCAGACATTATTCAAAGTAAAAGGTGAATTTATTCCCTCAAACAAGACAAACTAACACGGACTGTAAACGTAAAAGTAAAGGCGCTGTAACAAGCAGCAAACAGAACTAAACTAACTTACAAAGAACATGCAGCGTATCCATGGGAATAATATGTGACACAAAACAGGACCGTGAAAGTTGTGACTAACAAACAATAAACCACACCCAAGTGTGGAAAAACCCTAACCTAAGTAGGCTCCCCAATCAGAGACAACTGATCACAGCTGCTCTGACTGGGGAGCCCACAGTGCCACAGAGATGGCTAGAGGCCTCTCTGTGTGTCATGTCCTAACCGTGAGCCCCAAAGCATAGAGAAGGCTAGGGGCCCCCAGCCAGGACATGACAATAATAGACCAGATTTTTGTTTGTTATTTTATTTCTCTCTTTTTGAAAAACAGAATTGTGTGATATATTTGTTGAAATGTGTGTAGCATATATCGTTTGTATTCTTGAATAACATGCAAATTCATTGTTTGTAAATAGTTTGTTTTAAAGCGTATTTAATTTGTTAATTCAAATTCAACCAAGGCTCTGATCTTTTATCTGGGAGTATTGCTCATTCTTCCATTGACGCCATTCATTCAGGGATTAGCGCCTGGGTACCATTAGCGGCTGGTGGATTAAGTAAGGAAAAGGGTGGAATTTTTTTTTGATAGTCTCTAAATCCCTTTGGGGTTAAAGTGAGTTAAAAATTCTGACATAGAATTCTATGCACCTATTTAGGAAATGTCAAGGAAGGAGCAGGGTGTAGCTTTGACAATGGCAGTTATATGTTATGGAGCTTTACCCGCTAGAGGGCCACACTGAGAATTCGAAATGCACTTTGGCTCTGCCAATCATGGCATAACTGCTGACGTAACCAACGTCTGAAACCGCCGGCCAGATCCTATGTTTCCTTACTAGGGTCGTTGGGAGACAGGAGTTAATTAGCAGCCCAGAGCGGGTTATACTCCCCTTTTTCTCTGGTCCCAAACACAAGAGGAGTGATGCAGATTTTTCGATCTACGTATTTTGAACAGATACGTAGCTAAACGTTCATTCTGCATGCTCACTACGAAGTGCCTGTTGGAGTTACACCTCCTGGGCGATTTTGCACAAGCATAGATCTTAAGGATGGTTACTTACATGTGACGATTATATCTCATCACAGACAGTTCTTCAGGGTCAGCTTTCAGGACACGACGTACGAGAGAGCCAGAGTGCCACTCAGAGACGCTCTTGCCGTGCGCACATTCTCCAAATGTGTGGAGGTGGCATTTGAACCTTTGCGCAGGTAAGGGATCAAGGTCTTGGCCTTTATGGACAACCTGTGGATCCTGGCATCGTCGGCGGAGCAGGGGATTGCGCACAGGACAGCGTTTGTGAACTACTTTTCTCACCTGGGTCTGGCTGTTAAATTGGCTAAAGAGCATGCCGTGGCCAAGCGAACATGGGTCCTATTTTGGTCTGTGTCCTATTTAGCTCTCCATTTGGACACGACCACTATGAGAGCGTACTTTCGGATGGAAGTCCGCCCTGGTGCATGAAATCTGTGCGGGCGATCATTTCCCTTATAAGACTTGTGTCAGCAGCTTACACAGTGGTGCCATTGGGTTTGCTGCACATGCGCACACTACAGAGGTGGTTTTCTGGAGAAAATACCGTCTGGAGCTTCACAATTTCTTGGTAGTGTAGAATTCAAACTACTTCCCCCGAGTCCTGAATCAGAGAATGTCAACACGGTCAACTATTTCCAAAGTAAACCCCTTTATTACAGATATATCTGGAGATCGTTCCCCAAAATACAGCCAGGAAGATCTGAAGTCCGTTCACATCGGACACATTTTATGTAGCCTATTCCCCCCTCAGTCATTGTATAGAAATTGCTGAGCGCGCTTCCTGGGTGGGCGTGCCTCGTCCTGCAGCCCCCATCTCCATCCGTGGGGCCCTCTGATGGCCTCGGAGGCCGACGAAGAAGACAGTTGAGGGGGTAGGCTGGCGCCAGTAGATCTGACCTTGGCTAGCTCTTGTTTTCGATCCTCCTCCTTGTCTGCATCCGTGGGTCCAGCTAAAAGGCCATAAACCTGTCTTCCTATACATTCTATGTCCTTGCCTCTAATCCCTTGATTTATAGTTCTACCTCTGGAATGCATTTATTAACATTTATAACCCCCGGCTGGCTATTTTCAGAGTATACTCCCTACCGGCACCGTTTGTTTCTAATAGCACACACACATAAAATCTTGACTAAAAGATTCCACAGTAGGAGACCTGAGTTATTGGCAGAATCCGGCCGTTCTGAGCCAGGGTGTCCCAATGGGCATGGTGACGTCATTCGTGAGTCTTCATGGGCGCATCTCTGACAGGCTGGGGAGGTGTGTGGCCTCAGATTGGCCATCACATCAAACTGCTGGAGACAGTTCTCTTGGTACAGACCTAGTTAGTCTCATTGGTATTGGGCAAGGATGTATTGATTCGTTTGGACAGTGGCACACATCAATCGACAAGTGGGAATCAGGTCTCCTGCACTCCACCTGTCAGCGAAGCGCCTATGGCTGTGGGCGCACAACTGCTTGTGCTCTTTGTCAGCCATCCACATTCCAGGAGTGTTGAATGTAAGGGCCGACCGAAACAACACAGCCAGTTGCAACTGTTTTTGCCTCACTATGAAGATTGTGCGTTTAAACCACATCATTTTGTGTCATATGAAGATTTTTATAATGTTGGAATGGCACAAAACTCTATTCATGATCTAGACACCGTTAAAGACATTGTTGACAACAACAGGAAAATAATTCTAACAAACTAGACCAAGCACCACTTGTTATGGAACAACACAGCAATTTGGATGACGCCTGGGCACAGATTTGTCCCCACTCTGAAATGCAACGTCTTCAATGTTTACCAACACAGGAGATCATTGACCGTGAAATGGATTTGGAGCAAATTTCTGAAAATATTCCAGATCTGACAGAAACTTTGCCTAAAACTGGTAACTTAGAAGTCAGAAAAACATTAATTACTAAAGAAGCAGCTTGGAACATAATGAGATCCTTGAATGATGAGCAAGCATCGGCACAAAATCCACAACAGATCAAACTTTTCATCACTGGTTGAGCAGGCACCGGAAAAAGCCACTTGATTAAAGCGATACATGAGTTGTCTCGAATTTTAGCACCGCTATGTTCAAACCCTGATGACACTACTGTACTTTTAACTGCTCCAACTGGAGTTGCTGCATATAACATTAATGCTGCTACCATTCACAATACCTTTAGCATTGGCGTTGATGTGTGATTACCTTACCAACCATTAGGTGAAGAGAAAATGAATTTGTTACGGGCAAAACTACCTAATTTACAATTGCTGATCATCGATGAAATATCCATGTGACGTCTGGTGACTGACAAGAACCGGATCAAGGCGCAGGTGTGGTGTACAAGGTTCGTTTATTTGGCGAACCTGGATAATAAGCCTAAACAGGCTGTAACGAGGAAAGCGTGCTCGCAGGCACGAACAAGGCACGTAGGCTACACGCAACAGCGACAATAACACACACGGAGACAAGACACACAGGGGTTTAAATA
>JACXGK010011197.1:0-16467 GCA_016801125.1 Novumbra hubbsi
GGCAGGCAGGGTAGCTAAGTGTGGCAGGCAGGGCAGATGAGCGTGGCAGGCAGGCAGGGCAGCGGAAGCCTCTTTATCTCCGGCACGTGGCTTCCTGCTGTGAAGGCTGCATGCTGGAGTGCCTACTGAAGGCCTCTCCTGACACGCGGGACACGGGGCTCCGGCCAACCCGGAGATGGACAGCCACGATGGCCGCCAGCCACGCCATCCATGGAAACCAACCGGACCCCAGTCACATGGCAGCCATACTCACGGCAAACCGAAACATTCAACTGTTCTTTCAGTTGGTTAAAATGGACCTGAATGTCGGTCAGGAATGAAAATACATGACACTCCGCTGGCTGATCGGGGCATAATTCGGGCCATTGGAGGGTTGCCAAACCAGAGCCGGCCGGATGTGTCCAGTGACAGGCTTGGTGTTGTGCTGGAGCTCTGACTGTGACAGTTTGTCCATCATGCTTGGTTATAGCAAAGCCATTTCACATCATGGTGGCCGGGAGAGCCAACAGCGCCAATGGGCAAAATGTGCCCACCGCGTCTCCCTCTACTCACCAGACTGGCCCACCTCCACAGCCCCCTGGGGGCCTGCGAAGGAGTGCGTAGGCCCACGCTTGCCGTCTTACTTCAGGCAGCATTGTTAAGCTGTCCGGCAAGACTCCACTTCTGACTGTCATTTCATTATCACACGACCCTGTCCACACTGACACCACACACACCTCTGCTTCTCAAAGAGCTTACTGTCACCAATGCAAACACACAGCCTTTAATACGTCTCTGTCCAGCAGAGCTGCTGTGAAAGGAAAGTCACTGACGTATCACCAAGCACACAGTACACTAAATAAACAGTAATTCTTACAATTTGGCCATGAAAGTCATGCCAGTGTCAAATGCAAGTTAGAGGAGACTACTTGTCAATGCAAACTGACTTGCAGACGGGTGAGAAAGTTTCAATGGGAAATATATCAGGCGCTCGCAATAATGTGGTAGACTTTTTTTGGGATCATTATCTGAAAACATGCAAATAATGTGTTCTGGTCGTTTACACTTATTGATCGTATTATTGCAAGTAGAACAGAAAAAAGCATGTGACATGACCAAACCGCCACCACGGAAAACATCTGTCCCTCTGTCAGTACAAGTACTGACCAGTAGAATGTCCTTGTCATGACCACAGTTTGTAGGGGGTTCTGAGACTGCCTTCTGAAGTCAATGGCCAGAAGAAAAGCCACAGAGAGGCCATTAATCATTTTGAAGTAGCTACAAATGTCCGTGCCGGAGAGGGAAGGAAATCTGCACTGGTCAACCATATCAAGAACTCTGCATTAAAACAAACCTTTATTGGATGGTGGCAAAAAGAAGCTATTACCTAAAAAGTATGATCTGAAAGCATAAATATGACACAGCTGTGATGTAGGTGAAGGTTTGTTGTCAGATGAGGTTTTTGGCCAAAAGTGCTTTGTAGGCCAAAGACTTATGGATGCCAATGCCGCAACAAATTCCATCCCTACAGTGAAGTACGTTGGTGGCAGCATGATGCAGTGGGGATGCTTTATATCAGCCGGGCATCATGTTAAATATTTAAGAAAGAAAACATGTAGAAAAATAAAAAGAAACCTGAACATTGTCTGCTACAAATGTGAGGTTAATAGGAAATGTACCTCTCCGGAGGAAAACGCAAATCAACTGTTGAAAGCCTGAAGAATAAAAAATGAATGACCTATAGCCACTCAGTTTACTGTAGAACATTTCAGAATTAAAAGTGCCATCCAACTAACCCGAACAACTTGGAACAAATCTGCCAGAACAAATTGACCAATATAATTCTGGCCCTGTCTACAAAGCTGATACATAATTACTAATTACAAAGCTGGTTTGATATTAAAAGGTGGCTCTATCGAATAATGTGTATGGGTTAATTCCCAAAATAAAACCAATCTCACTTTATAATTTACTTTGAGCGTCAGTGCATTGAAATTTTTTTCAGTGTATCATTTGTAATTCAGTAAAATGAAAGCATTCATCAGGCGTTTGAATATTTTTGCAATGTACTGTATTAAAAACAAGTAACTTGTTCAGGTTGAGAAGTCTTATTGTCCACAGTATTCATTTTTTACTTGGTCTACTTCACAAAGCACAGAAAATTGTCTTCATTGTCTGTGGCTAGTGAAACATTTCTATTCTGTTTGTCCAGAAGGAGTGAGGCTCTGGCTAACTCCCTAACCATTGTATCATAACGGTTTAGCATGTTCAGTAGGTGGGTCAGTCTGGTGGCAGCGTAAATCCACTCGACATTCAGGATACACAAACCGCCCTTTCAGGAAGATAACGTCAAATGTAATAGCACGTTCTCACCATTTAAAAAGCTGTTATTAATTTCCCCTCAGAAGCTTTTGTGGGATATGCAAATTGGCAAACAGATGTTGAATCTTTGCTATGGCCACCTCTCTCACGGCCTTTAATTCATGACGATAGGCTGAGGGGAAATGTCAATCGTATCAAGGCTGGGTGAACACACGTGGCCAAGCTGCTCAACTTGTTCCCCCAGTAGCAACATTACATTTATATCCAAGATAGATGCCAGTTAGACAGTAGCTTCAAGTCTTCTAGACAACAGGAGAGGGAGTGGGCTAAAATCTTTAGTTAAAAACAACTAAAATAATGTTGACATAAAATGAGGCAATTTAGCGGCAATTCCTCAAGTAAATGTATCATTACAATATGTAAGGACCAAAATCCTCTCTAAAGTTTTAAAACACAAAGTAAACATCTATTGTAGGCAGATAATGTCCTTAATAATGTACTGTATAGAGTGAGGAGAGAATGCCTTATTTTACAAACCAAAGAAATGCATTGGTGAGCAAACATTTTATTTATTTTACTACACTCTCCAACCTCATTCAAATTTTTTAACTACATCATCCAACCTTGTTCTCATCCTCTGACTACACCCTCCAACCTCAATCTTATCCTCTGACGACAACCTCTAATCTCGATCACACATCCGCTAACAACACCCTCCAACCTTGTTCTCATCCTCTAACTACACCATCCAACCTGGTTCTCATCATCTGACTACACCCTCCAACTTTGTTCTCATCCTCTAACTACACCATCCAACCTGGTTATCATCCTCTAACTACACCCTCCAACCTGGTTCTCATCCTCTAACTACACCATCCAACCTGGTTCTCATCCTCTAACTACGCCTTCCAACCTGGTTCTCATCCCCTAACTACACCCTCCAACCTGGTTCTCATCCTCTAACTACACCATCCAACCTGGTTCTCATCCTCTAACAGCACCACCCAACCTGGTTCTCATCCTCTAACTACACCATCCAACCTGGTTCTCATTCTCTAACCACACCCTCCAACCTGGTTCTCATCCTCTAACTACAACATCCAACCTGGTTCCCATCGTCTGACTACACCCTCCAACCTGGTTCCCATCGTCTGACTACACCCTCCAACCTGGTTCTCATCGTCTGACTACACCCTCCAACCTGGTTCTCATCCTCTAACTACAACATCCAACCTGGTTCCCATCGTCTGACTACACCCTCCAACCTGGTTCCCATCGTCTGACTACACTCTCCAACCTGGTTCTCATCGTCTGACTACACCATCCAACCTTGTTCACCAAAAGCATTCAGAATCAAATCTGACCTTTACTGCGGTAATAACGGCAGTTACAAGGGTGCGTTTAATTTATGGTAGGAAATGTAAAACTATTTGGCACAGGGCTCCTGCACTTATGTCTGCTCTCGGCAAGCACACACGCACCCAGGCAAAAACACACACCCATATTTCCAGTTGGATTCCCTCAGCTGGTTCATGGAGCGATTAGGCTCAGACTAGGTTAGTTTACAGACTAGAGGAGTAAGAATAGGACAAACATAGTATCACCCAGTAGATTTTCCCAGACAAGCCCACTGTTGGACAATAAGACCCAAAATAGAGGAACTCTGCGTATTAAAAGCTCCTTCTTCCAGACGAGGAATTTCTAATATTGGACAATAAAAGTAAGAATGCATTAAGGCACCATCAATCTGGAAACCTGTGCGTTAACATTTAACATTGTGTTTGGTGTGTAAAAATAGACTGGGTCCTCCAGGACCCTGCTGTAGGAGTGGGACAGTGGTCCTACTCCAGGACCCTGCTGTAGGAGTGGGACAGTGGTCCTACTCCAGGACCCTGCTGTAGGAGTGGGACAGTGGTCCTACCCCAGGACCCTGCTGTAGGAGTGGGACAGTGGTCCTACCCCAGGATCCTGCTGTAGGAGTGGGACAGTGGTCCTACCCCAGGACCCTGCTGTAGGAGTGGGACAGTGGTCCTACCCCAGGACCCTGCTGTAGGAGTGGGACAGTGGTCCTACCCCAGGACCCTGCTGTAGGAGTGGGACAGTGGTCCTACCCCAGGACCCTGCTGTAGGAGTGGGACAGTGGTCCTACTCCAGGACCCTGCTGTAGGAGTGGGACAGTGGTCCTCCTCCAGGACTCTGCTGTAGGAGTGGGACAGTGCGTTCTCTACGTGGTCAGTAGGAGGAGACATTTCGCACGCCTTGCTAGAACTGCCTGTATGACCAGTGGTGGGCGTGGCCTACAGGTTCGCCACCCGGGAGGAGAAGTCAGCCTCGGTGTGACACCGGCTCTCGACCACTCCCTCCAGCGTCCGGAGAGACCGCTGACACAGTGACAGATGAGCTTTGGAAGGGGACAGGTGATCACACACACACACACACTGTTTGGCACAGGAATCACAGGCCCCACGTCCCCCCCCCCACCACCGAATCCCTGTCGCTCCGAGTGATCACTTCATCTCAACGTACATGGCCAATCTACACACGGCAGTGTGTATCCTAGCGGCATTACCGCCGTATCCCACTAAGCGTAACATAAGCTGCTGCAGCAGGCTGTCCGCCCTTATAGGGACCATAAATCACGGCTCCTGAAGGGAGCAGATGCCGCAGATATCGGGGAGCAACGCCGCAACTTAGCCCTGATTAAAATTCACCTTAGCATGCCTCTGCCACTAATCAACTGATTATTTCCCTCTGATTCAATATCGCGTTTGTTGGGAGGCACGCCGCTCCCCCCGGACCTGCCCCCCCCTCCCTCCCTCCCCCCGCCGACCCTCGCTTCCCTGGTGGGCGGAGTCGCCCCACGCAATCGGCTGAGCGCACCAGCGAAGCGGGAGTCCATCGCAACCTGTGGGAGAACTGTCACGTCCCCTCCTCGCTACACATGCGTCTGTGGCGCTCAGTCAGTGGCCAGTTAGTTCACATCCGACGCGGTGTTACCTGTGTCATTCTCTAGCGATCACAGCGGTTTGCTCACAGACGAAGTGGGTCCCCCTTCTCCAGTGTTACGACACGGAGTGAATTTGTAGCCGATTACGGGGGGGGGGGGGGGGGGGGGGGGGGGGGGGGGGGGGGGGGGGGGGGGGGGGGTGCACGGGTGGGGGGTTGGCCTCTCGAGGAAGAGCCTAATGACGTGCTTCAGCTTCTGCCTGGAACGCTGAGGACCGCATAGAGATGTCGGCCTGATCAATGCAGTGCTTAGTGAAACTACCATTGGGCATTGGCAGTGTTTGTCTGCGAGAGGGATATTAAAACCAACACGGGTTCACAGAGGTGTTATGGAAGCCCTGAGGTGAGAATGCTGCCTTTAATAACTTGGCATGGTCTTGTTATGACAGACAAGGTATTCAGGCCCTAATTATTAGCGGCCCATTTGCTGTGCCAATCAACCTGTCAGAGGGAGCACGGAGCGCGAGCGCTGAAGACATGAGCCGCATTCTTCCGGAGCTTTCCCAGGTGAGTCTGCCTCCACCGTCAAGGCCCAGACAAGACGGGCGTGCCTCAGCTCAGACCCAGAGTTTCTCACATAGACGCACGCACACTTACATACACAGCACATGTGCACAGGTCACACCAACACAGCCGACGCGCAGACACACAGGCTCAAAGCTGAATACTGGAACGCTACTGCGCCGTTTTCAACGATCAAAGGCAAACATTGTCAAAGTTCTCCGGGTATCAATCCACCACTAGTCAATAGTTATTAGACGGAATAAAATACCACAAGATAAAACAAAAGAAGGTTCCTCCCAGTCTTTGTCATTTTTTATTTTATAATGAGAGAAATGGCCATGACCCTCAAAGTGTGTTAAAAAATAGTGTCGCACCATATTGCAATTACGCTCTCATCTCACCTCCTCTGACTGTGAACTCGGCTTGACGAAAAAGTGGGGAACATTCTCAAGAGCATTTGTTGAACAAGGCGGGAGTGAGCCATGCTTCATTTAGCCGAACCCTGGCTTTTCCTGAAGTACAGAAAATGACAGAGCAATTAAGCGTCGCCTGTGTGTGATGTGGGGAGTGTTACAGCGCTACCTGGCTTCTCCGACTGCAGCGGTTCCTACGTCGAAACAAGTCAGCAATTAGAGAGATGTAAACAGTGCTTTTGTCCACAAAACACATGATGGTTGTCGTTTTCTAGTCACACCTCTCTGTGTCAATCATGGCCTGTCAAAATACATCAGCTCCATTGGCAAACAGTGGAAAACTTTCCCTGACAGCCAGGTCTGTTTCTCACAGTCTCACACCTGTGGTAGACATTTCCCTTCGCTCTGGCCCTGCACTCCGACCCCAAACAACTCTGTCGCACGTCATCACTTTTTTCACTTGGTTTGAATTAAACTTAATAAAAGCCTTGAGTTAAACTAACTTCCTTAATTGCTAACCGAGTTCTTCACAATTCCCGCGATTAACTTTGCCCTTCTATCCTGAAATGAAGGAGTTTCATCTCACATAGATAATATGGAAATGGAATCCAAGAGAAGGATACAAGAGTAAAGACTGTCAGATGACTGCCCAAAAATAGGAAAACAAATCAAAAGTTTATTTAACCGTTTTTTTTATTCAAAACAGGTGGCACATAATCATCAGAGTAGTTCTGACACGTAAGACAATACTTGTCTTATTGTCCGAATTCTTTACTACTCTTGGGTTAACTAGGTCCCTCACATCCTCTGAGGTGAGCAATTTTAAGCTGTGCCCTCGACTTGGCCCAGGCAAACACACACACACACACACACACCTAGCGACTCGGGTCTCTGCAGACAGGGCCCATCTGCCACCTGCTCCACTCCCCGTCTCCCTGTCCCAGTGACAACTGTCGAGGAGCGCGCAAGATTGATTATCAGTCGAAAGCCATCGTGCCGCACCAGATTTCACTGGGTTAAGCTTGCTGATCCAGCAAAGAGCCGGTGCAAAGCCACGGTGCATTGTGCCAAACGGCGGCTGCACCATGGTGATGGGAGAACAGCAGTGCGTGTCGCCATGAAACCCAGCCAAGGAAACCCAGCTGCAGCACAGAAGTTCCGGGCTTTAACTTGGCGCTCGACAAAGGGTTCATAAATAAACTTAGCTCTTGGATGGCACCGTTTTAGCATCTCGGGGGCCAGGATAAATGGCACATGAACTTTTAAAACCTGGCAGTAAAAAAAAAGGGTTCTTCTTAGGTATTCTACCTGAAGGAAACATTGTATTTCCCTTGATTTCAAATTCTGTTCAATTTCATTAAGAACTCAGAAAAGAATTATTGAAACAATAAATAACCAAAACATAAATTACGTAATTGATCATGTGACAGTTAGAACACCTAACTCGTTTGGTCAATATATTTTCTCATGCAGCTGCTGAAGAAATGTGCTAAATGAATGTTTAAACATATGAATATGACCGGTTTGGCGGTAGGTCAGTGATGGTCTGGGGTGGCATTTCCTTGGAGGGTTGCACAGACATCCACGTGCTAGCCAACGGTAACCTGACTGCTGTTAGGTACCAAGATGAAATCGTCAGACCTTAGTGCAGTGGGCCCTGGGTTCCGGCTGGCACAGGACAATGCCCGGCCTCATGCGGCCAGAGTGTGTAGGCATTGATGCCATTGACTGGCCCTCATGTTCCCCAAACCTGAATCAAATAATAAAGAACCTCTGGGACTTTATGTATCAGTGCATCAGACGCCGTCACATAGCACTACAGACTGGCCGGCCAACTAAGGCCACCTTAGACACCTGGAGAACCATGTTTTTATCCTTGGCACTGCCGCATGGGTACCCCCATGACACCTCACGCTTGTCCACCTGGACATTCAGCAGATGCCTGCAACAACCAGTACCCCTGCAAAATGGACGTTCACGCTGACCCTTCTACTGGCCTGTGACAGCGCAGGGTTCCAGGCCCTGCTAGACAACAACCCAGCAACAGCAAAGGGATGCAGGAACATAGGAGAGCATGCCTGGCGGTCCTGGAGGTGCCTGGCGGTCCTGGAGGTGCCTGGCGGTCCTGGAGGTGCCTGGCGGTCCTGGAGGTGCCTGGCGGTCCTGGAGGTGCCTGGCGGTCCTGGAGGTGCCTTGTCTTACCTGGCTGAAAAGGTCCTGTGTCTGTTCTGATGCTGCTGGTGACAATGAACACAATGAAGTGTATTTTGAATAGAACGTATTATGACATCTTGTGAACTGTAAATAAAACTACAGAGTAGTCATTCCCATTAATGATATGCAGCAACATTATAAACTACAAAGCTGTAAGGGCCCAATGTCCCCCTTAAACCCTCACAGACTTAATTGACATCACCTGGTGATGTGATTAAATGCAAGAGGCTGAAAGCGCTTGAAATGCTATAAATAGGAATGGAACAGCACTATAGTAATGTATTTGGATTAAATTTGATGAAAGCATATTTGGAATTAACAGATTGCTTGTGAGCCCTACACCACTATATGAACCATCAGTGAACTTTGTTTATACTTTTGTTTTCTAAACACGCTGAAGTCAGAAATATTAAGAGTGAATGTGAAAATCGGTTGAGTTAAGCATACACTTTTACCTCGTTTGAATCTCTTTTTTCATACGATTGTATTTCATATTTGCATACAATGAAATATTAATTGTTATCTTGTATTTATTTTTGGGGTTGACATCTGTTTTCAGTAACGTTTTTATTTTCTTACATTCAATACATTTGAGCTCAATTTGCTCAATTCCATAGAGATGCGGTATGCAAATGTAACCTGGGCTGTAACCTGGGCTGTGTCCAGCCTACTGTAATTTAGATGATGCTTTAAGAGTTCTGCATTCTGAATATGATAACTGCAATAGTGAGCGTATTCAGCATTATCCATTAAACGTCGGACACCCAGCCCCCCTGTAGAATGAACGAAAGAACGACAGACTTCAATTTTGCTGAACGAGATTTAAAGTTCCTAGGCAGTAGATCCGAACTTCCCATCACTAACAACAGCTGTCACAACAGTAATTGGTTAAAACCGAAGCTATAGTATTTGTGATTACCGCAAAAAAAGGTGCTGCGTTATTTGCGTTAAATGTTAAACATGAATCGCTATGATTAACTCGGTACTGAGAACCGAAACAATCTGCACACATCGCATGAAAACCAATCGAAGCACACAGGTGAGTTCGCACTATACGTTTTAACACCCTTCAAAATAATGAATGTGAAAAATCCTTGAGAACAACAAAATATTGCGGGGTTCATTAGGTATTGTGCAAAAGAACACTTCAAAACGTGGCTTTGTAAAAAGTAGATCACACAGGTCCTTCAATATTATCCAGGCGTTTTCGTTGCAGCATGGAGACTAGATACCAATAGCAATCTAACTGGTCTAGTCAGTTGGTCTGCTGGGAGCAACTATTCCCCCCATGACAACATAGAAAACCTAAACAAAAAGAGAAACCCTGCTCTTCCACTGTGACCACTTACCCCAGGAAAGGTATGTGGTTCAGGCCTACGAGGCAACACTGGGCTGGTGAATTCACCCCATGGATAATGACAGTTGGCAGGGGTACCTCCGCTCCCCCTGGCTCCTGGCCAAACGGCTGTCGGTCAAACTCCCTCCTCCTCTCCCTTCATTCTGCCGGGGGGGGGGGGGCGACTGTGAGACATTTGCATTGGCTGGTAATGCTGTGTGGACACACTGTGTCATGCTGCGATATCACTCTTTAATCCCTCATTACTCACGTGTCCCCATATACCCACGCTCCTCTTGGCTACCTCTGTGGCCTTGCTGATGCCACAAGTGCATTCTCTCCCTGGATCTCTCTGCCTTGCTGACAAGCGGAGAGTGTGTGTGTGGGGGGGGGGGGGGGGCATCTTATGTCACATTTCACTGGAAAAAGGGAAATGCAAAGGGCCCCTCATCCTGACGGAGACATCAGCCCAACAGCCTGGCAGCCAGCCAAGACCCCCCCACACACTTGGATGCTGGAGCCAGGACGTAGAGACTGTTTTTCTTCTGTACTCCTCTGGATCTTCTCTCCCTCTTTTCTCCCTGTCCACTCCCCCCAGCGTCAGCGAAGGCCCTCTCCTCAGCCTGGGTTCAGGGGCACGTATGTCGCTGTGAAACAATGGGAAAAGCAGGGGGACAAAGCGGCCCACTCTACTTGAATTACAAGTGGTTGGTACTCATTGCAAATAATAGGTTTTTCAATAGCCTATTGAAGGGCCATCATGGATCCTTACCTTGGGTACCAGCTCGGCCTTGTTGGGCCGAGACACACACGCAATTAAAGGTTGACAAACAGCAGTCCGTGGCACATTGACATTTCTGTACAAAAGCCTGGGTTTCTTTGGATAGGTTGACCTGGTTGTCACGTCTGGGCATGGCAAGCTGGCTCTGCCAGTGAGATCCAACGCCCTCTCTCCCTTGTTTGGATCACAGACAGTTTATCACCCTCACCTGCTTTCCCTCATCACAAAACCTATTTAAGTTCCTCCTTTCCCAGTGTGTCTTGTCGGTCTTTGTTTGGCTTAATGGTTCGATTGTTCTGTCTCGTGTCGTGTTTCTTCTGTTGTTATTTTATTAAATGTTCTCCGTTCTCCCTAAGTTTGTGTCCAGGCCTTGTCAACTGTTACACTGGTTGTTTTGCTTTATTTTAAAAAAGGTGTGGGAGATCTTCCCAGTGTGTTACTGGAAGACTTAAAAAACATGTCAGAAGTGTAATTTGAACAAAATAAATAGAAATGTACTGTATTGTGTATTGTGAGATTCACAGGAGTATAAGTTGGGACACCCCACCTGTCCTTGAGACACCCCACCTGTCCTTGGGACACCCCACCTGTCCTTGGGACACCCCACCTGTCCATGGGACCCCACACCTGTCCATGGGACACCACACCTGTCCTTGGGACACCCCACCTCTCCATGGGACACCCCACCTGTCCCTGGGTTACCACACTTGTCCCTGGGACACCCCACCTGTCCCTGGGTTACCACACTTGTCCCTGGAATACCCCACCTGTCCCTGTGTATCACTCTTTCCCAACTTGCATTGTACATTTTCTATTTCATGTTGTACACCTTTTTAACTTTTGTGACCTTTACAGATGGACAATTCCATCATTAGATTGCGATGGTGCAAACACATCAATGTCAAAACACACATCCATCTCCAATTCAATCTACATTAAAATATCTTCACACTACTGGAGTGAAACTCCACTCATGGTACTTTTCCGGACAAAGACTGGCTCGCTCCTTATTTAATTAGTGTTTTGGCATCCATAGACTCCATGCAACCCACGCATCTGCTCCCGAAGATGAATACGTTTGCAGGGAGCGGCTATGCCTCCCTCACTCTGGGGAGAGGGTCACATTGAGAACCACCTGACAGTTCTCCGGTTCGCCCTGCACACCAATGCAGACACCTAGCCCACGGCTGTGCTGCGCTCAACGCTTCAACAATTTCTGCAAATTGAGACGGGTAAGACGTGTGATGTACTCTAAAACCGACACCTTTCAACACTCCTATATTTTCCTAAGACAAAACATCTGCAAGCCGAACCATGTCCCACTGTCTTTCTTTTTTTAAGATCTTATTAAGCCATTAACAGTATTATTGTTATAATGATCTTTTGTTATTGGGATTTTCATGAATGTATGAATCGAACCATCTATATGTCTAACGTACTGACCAATCACTTTAACCATGAGTCTATTGCCTACTTACGAGATGTTTTCTTGAAATAAATAAATGTATTAATAGAAGGACGTTAAGAAAAGGTTAAACCAACAGGGATTTCAGACAGGAACCGAACTACAGGTGGAAAATAGATCTAGTCCAAGTCCAACAACATGAAAAATGAAAGCATTCTTGAGTTATGGACACCACAGGAGATGATTATCATCCAATGTTTAGAGGCCAAATTTTAGAGAGATTCATCAGTGTGATAAATCCAGTGTTTATCCAGTGTATTTATTCACTGACTAGTGACAGACACGAAATAAACTAATGGAAGGTTATTATCTTGGTGAAAGATTATTAAAAAAAAAAGGTTTTGGTGGCAGTGGCAATATTGAAATAATGTTAACACAATGTTGTAGTTGTCCTAATTGAATCAATATAGACATTTGCATTTTTCTCCCTATTGGCCAGCACAACATATGTATAGATTTTTTTTCCCCTGTGGTTTCAAATGCACTAATGTATATCTAATGCACACAGCAGCATAATCTGCATATAAGCAATTACCACTCTCTATCTGTACCTAATACAGACATGAAAAGTGAAACATCCTGTCAATTAAAACCTGTCTTAATGTAAGAATGAACAATATGTATAAATATCAATGTTTCGTTGGCAACTGTATAACTCAATGACTCATGGGTCAGTGATTTCATTAGTTAATGAGACTGACAAAAACACAAAGGACCTTGAGTTGTTATTCATTTACCTTTACTCATTCTTAATGAGCATCTATAATTTCTATTCAGAATCCCTTTAATCATTATTCAGACATGAACACGTCTCAAATTAACAGTGAAATAGAACTGTATAAAAGTCCTCTGTAGCTGAGGGATAACTTACTACAATAACTTACTTGTTCTTGAGTGTGAGGTTGGTTGTATTCCGTCTCAGTGCTCAATTCCTTCAAAGGTACACATAGACATTGTGGTGTTTCTGCTTACATACAATTCCACAGTACAAATTTGAAGGTTCCTCAGAGATTCTTTTAGAAGGGTGATGGTATAATTTGGAGCCCTACAAAGGAGGTTGCTCTTTTAGTGATAATTTAAATGTACAGATAAGAGAGAAAATACCTAGAATATTTTGGAGTGGGCTTTGCTTGCAGCTCTTTTTTCTAGAACAGTCAGTGTCAATACAGTTCATAGAATGTTGGTGGAATAGTGATTCTAAACGGCCAATAAAATCAGTGTTACAGAGTCTGTAACATTAATGATTAGCCTACTTATTTTATTCTAATTGCTTAGTTCAGCTATGGAAACCAGCTTTGATGCAGTGATGCAGACAGTACGGAACTGGAGAATGTTATTTTGCCCCATTGTGCATTTTCCCAAAGTGTTAGGAGAATATTTTGTCACAAAACGGGGAAATAATTCCAGGCAAACAATGTGTCACTCATCTGCTGCAAACTAAATATCCATCATAGCATTTTGCTAATGAGCAACAGTACAAGACATGGGCTATAGGTGTGTAAAGCCCCCCAGTACATGAAGATAACATAAAATACAATAGGCATGGTTTGAATCTGTATACATTCCGGAATAGTGTGGACATGAACCCGCTAGCTTTATTTATTTCCAAACAAAGATTTATTTTGCCTGCAATTTGAAAATGATCTTCACATTACCCTATCCTTACCCATAAATGCAGATTTTGATAGCGGTAGGTGGTAATTGGCAGGCAAGGAAAAATAAATAAAATGTGACCTATTAATATATTCGGATAATATTCCTAAAACTACAAAGAAATGTCGCAGAGTCTGGAATTTAATTTGCAATGGAAATAATTTCTGTTTTTTTTATATGTTTTACAGCATAAATTAATGATTGGAAACTGATAACATTTTGTTTTGATACGTGCCCTGCGTTGTCACTAGTTCAATGCTGATTCAAGTTTTTCGGTGTTACAATATTTACAGCTCGGGTAGAAAAGGAAATACCGCGTTCACTCAGTGGCTGAAACTATTTATACATTCGATATTTAACAAATATGTAACTATTTCGGACAATTCGTTTAGTGCATTATTAACTACCGTATATGTTTATACCACATCAGATGATTAATTTCAATACTAAAGAACATGTTTCCGCGGGGTTGAGAAACCGATGCACATGCTTCCAGAGACGTCACGTGACAATGCAGTATGCGCAATGTGCCATATTGTTGGGTTCGTGCTGATTTCAGCTTGCTAGTTTGTTCAAACTGTTGCGTTTCTCGTTAAACCCTTTTTATACACTAGTTATTTAGCAATTTATCAAACTAATGTTTGGCTGTCATATTTTAGACAGGTAAATGTATCTGGTTGTTTAGCTTAGACTAGCACGTTTACTTTATTCTTTGCATTGTTAGCTAACCTAACTATATTGTATTGACAGATGTCAATAGGAGACAAAAACCGAATATGAAATACTATTCTTGTCACTAATAACACTACATCGTTTAGTTCAAACATTTACTGGAAGATGACTGTTTGGTCAACATGACAAGTAATGTCTTATCCCAGAAAGATTGGTATTTAATACTTGAAGCCAGTCCATCGGATGAGCTGCAAGACCTGAAACGGAAGTACCAGAGACTGGCTTTATTGGTATGTCTAAGCATTCTCCTGTGTCTTTTCAGTGGTACTGATTAGTTTATTGCCGTTAGGTGTATTTATTTAAGGTCCCAATAATTGAAGAACTAGCAAGACAGAACATTACTGTAGAACTCTCTGTCCCCTGTAGTTAGTATTTCTGTAAATATTTTGTTTTATTCAAGCACTCCCGACCTCTCTACCACATATGTAACCAACTAGTTTTATTCTGGGTCAACTGTGTAACACAATAATCAACAGTGGTGCAGCCTAGTTGGGACTTGGTGACAGTCTATTGCAGGGGAGGGCAAACCTTTTGGCTCAGGGGCCAGATCAGGATGTTTAAATGATATGGAGGGTCACACATTTGTTTTGTAATTTGTTAATCATAAATTAGTTGCAGGTCACAAAAGGGCAGTAATAAAACATTCAAAAGTCCATTCAAAAGTGTAAATAATTTAAATCCAGATTCAGATAAGTGTGCTGGTGACTTTCTATACTTTACTTCCCTTCAAAACCATTTTGTTACCTACCGTGGGCTGGATGGAATTGCCTGGCAGGCTGCATTCTGCCTGCAGGCCTTAGTTGGCCCACTCATGGTCTATTGATTAGTTATCAATATTAGGTTGTGATGACTATAACATACAATGTTCATTTATCTTCATTATTTGAATAATTGCACTTGCCTTTTTTGTGATCCTGTGATTTATTTTGAATTGGAGGAAGACTCAACCAGCTAGGCTACCTCTGCAATCCGGAGCGATACGCCATCTCATCTGGTTTGCATTAGTGAGACTATCGTTTGTTTTTCAAAGGACAATAACCCAGAACACACTTCCAGGCAGTGTATCGGCTATTTGACCTAGAAGGATAGTGATGGAATGCCGCATCAGCTGACCTGGCCTCCACAATCACTTGACCCAATCAGCTGACTCAACCTGATTTGAGAAATGTGGGATGAGCTGGACTGCAGAGGAAAGGAAAAGCAGACACATTTGACTCAAAGTCAACAATGATGTGGCAACTCTAGAATGCAAAGAATCTTGCCATAGCTCAGACTGGTCAATAAAAAGAAAAGATTAAGATGGGCAAAAGAACACAGTCACTGTGCACAGGAAGATTGAGGAATAAGGCCAGCATCTTCCTCACTGTTGATGTTGAGACTGGTGTTTTACAGGTGCTATTTAATGCAGCTGCCAGTTGAGGACCTGTGAGGTGTCTGTTTCTTAAACTTGAAGTTGACTTTGCTTATTGGTGCGCCAGGGCCTCTCACTCCTTTTTGTATTCTGGTTAGAGCCACTTTGCACTTTTCTGTGAAGGGAGTAGTACACAACATTGTTTGAGATCTTCAGTTTTTTGGCAATTCACACATGTAATAGCCGTTTCCTTCTCAGAAAAAGAATAGACTGATGATTTTCAGAAGAAAGCTTTTCGTTTCGGGCCATTTGAGCCTGTAATCAAACCCACAATTGCTTATGCTTCAGATATTCAACAAGTCGAAAAAAGGCAAATTTCTATGATGGGCTGACTGGAAACATGCCAGCTACATTATGCCTAGTAATGTTAACAACCACCACAATAATGTCAGCATTCTGGAATTACTTTACACTTAAAACTACTAAATGCAGACTTTGGGAAGCAGGTGTTGCTAGCTGACTCCAGCTAGGCCTAACACTAGCTGACTCCAGCTAGGCCTAACACTAGCTGACTCCAGCTAGGCCTAACACTAGCTGACTCCAGCTAGGCCTAACACTAGCTGACTCCAGCTAGGCCTAACACTAGCTGACTCCAGCTAGGCCTAACACTAGCTGACTCCAGCTAGGCCTAACACTAGCTGACTCCAGCTA
>JACXGK010011198.1:0-16592 GCA_016801125.1 Novumbra hubbsi
AACAAGGAGGAACATAAACAGGGAGGAACACAAACAGGGAGGAACACAAACAGGGAGAAACACAAACAGGGAGGAACACAAACAGGGAGGAACACAAACAGGGAGGAACATAAACAAAGAGGAATGCACAGACAAGGAGGAACAAAAACAGGGAGGAACAAAAACAGGGAGGAACATAAACTCATAAAGGGAAAGACAGGGAGGAAAACAAAAAGCATATAGTCACAAAGACAGTGAAAGTGTAGAAAATGTAAACTTGCATAACAACTAAATAGTGTAGCGCCCTCAGGCAAGTCAAGGTGCCCTTCTTTGGTACTGAGACAATTCCACATAGAACAAAATGCCCTCAGCGGAACACCACTGCTGCAAGTAACCTCCCTTCACAGCTTGAAATAGAGGTACAATGACCTCTCAAAGTCATTGATTAAAAAGACTTGTGCTGCTGGAATCCAAGTCACTGTTTACACTTTATTTACTAAATAGTAACAGCATACAGGTTTCAAAGGAAGTGGTTTTGTTTGACAGCTGGAAAAAGAACGAGGCCTGGAGCCTGACCGAACAATAACATGTCACATCCATGGGCATTCCCCAATCTGTTCTGTGCAAAATGTTGAGGTTGGCTCATTCTATTGCTACGTTAGTTTAGAACTGTAACTAAAACTCAAGTATTCCTTCTATATTGGTAAGGCTCGGATCATCAGGGGTCCTTTTCAAATGTTAGGAAATGGTCTAGTCCTATCTGGCCACAAGAAAAGCAGCACTAAAATGACATATCCACTCACTAGTGTTAGTCTGTCCAATGTTTTCAAGGGAACCAGGACAGATGGCTACCCTAGGGTTTCTGAGGGCCCCAGGCTGGACAACATTACTGCAGCATTCCCCTGTAAGATATGCCATCGTGTGTTGACAACACGGGGTTGTTTGCTCGACAGGATTTATACATAGAGATAACAAAAAACTAAGGCAGATTCACATACTCAATCTAAAACCACTAGAGCTGATGGCAGGGCTGTCCCTCTTAATATGTCAATTGCACACTTGCAATTGCCTTGAAAATAGCGTTGTGTGGAAGGACCCCGTCACTGACCAGACCTTTTACAGCTTGACCATCAAAACGTTTGCGACGGACAGAAAGATACCACTGAAACGTATACAGACATACCCACACGCAAAACAGTGAACGAAGTACTCTCTCTCTTTTGTATCTCTTTTGTACCTACTAAGTCAGTTCATCTAATCTTGTAAACTATTGGAATTATGGTTGACTCAGCTGTCAAAATAGTAAACTAAGTTAGCATGCTGTAATGCTAGCACGATGTATCTTAACTGGTCAGCTTCCTATGCTCAATGAATATTGTTTAGTTACGACGCTAGCTACTTACACATCGATAGTCATCGGAATCTGCATTATAGAAAATACAGCGTTTACTGTCGTTATTTAATTTTGTTATAGTGTAACTATCCATTTCTTTTTAAATCGTTCTAACACTATTTTCATGGTTTGACGTGCATATCGTGCAGTATATGACCATGACATGAACTTCCTAGCTAGCTACAGTGTACGGCGGAGGACAAACAGAATGGAGACTGAAAACGCTAGATAAGAACCATAATAATGGTAGATAATATGCATATACAATTAGAGCATAACCATGTATTTCTTCAGACACCCGCATTCGTTTATCCCCTTTGATTGCTGTTTTCCCAAGTCCATGGTCAGTGTTCACGTCTTACCAACTGATAATAATGTTCATGTTTTGCTAATGGCTTCCTAATGATGTTATCAGAAAATTAAAAGGTGCTATTGTTACTGAGGTTATTTTCAAAACTCAAGAAGACGTTTTTTTATCAAATACCAACAGAGCAGACAAGCTCTATCATTGGCCTGAAATTGGTTACAGTACCTTATCAAAATGAAAAAGAAACTGACAGAGAACATAGCCCACATTTCCAGTTAAACTGCATGAACACTAAGTGAAGGAATTTCGAGGGTTGTGACTGGTGTGCTAGGGTATTTTATGTCTTCGGGTTTTGGTCACATTTTACAATAATATTAACTGAGTTGGTGCTGTGATTAATGTGGGTTCTGTCTTTTGTTTTGCAAAATGCCTGTGTGGTTTTGCATGTGAGTGTGTGTCTATGTTAGTGTGTT
This sequence comes from Novumbra hubbsi, assembly GCA_016801125.1. NCBI lineage: Eukaryota > Metazoa > Chordata > Actinopteri > Esociformes > Umbridae > Novumbra > Novumbra hubbsi. The sequence goes on from JACXGK010011198.1 coordinate 2,153, forward strand.
TTTCAAACCCCAGTTGCATGCTGCAGCTTCTGACATGCCACAGTCCCCACGGAAACGATGAGGCAACATTGTAGAAACCACAGAAGAGACACATTCACATTCATCCCCCGCCTAGTAACTCCCAAACACCTCATAGCATACATAGTGTTACTACTCTCTTGGAAAATCCAGCATTGTATTTAAGCATTGAGGCACAAGGAGGTGTGGTATATTACAAATATGCCACAGCTGAGAGCTGTACTTAGGCATGACGCATTGTTACATGCCTGGACTCAGCACTTAGCCGTGGTATTTTGCAAATATACTTCAAATCCCAGAGATGCCTCAATGCCTTATGAACCAATTATAAACTCAATTCAGTATTTAGGTTGAACCACATAGTTTATAATAACATAACTAACGTGCGGGCCATAGACACTGAATTATTTTAATTTTGTACTTAGATTTTTGGTTTGAGGTCTAAGCTGAGTGGGGCTGAAAGTTGACTCACAAATATGAAGTAAATGATAAATCCTTCTGTGTGGATCCACAGCCTTGAGTGTGGCCATGGTTCTTACAGAACATATAACTTCAATGTGCGCTTTGAATTCATGTTTACCTAACAAATGCATTTGTAATATTACTGTAACCAACATGTTCACTCTGTTTATAATATTTGCATAATTTAGCAGATGCTTTTATCCAGATTGACTTACTCTACCATCTTACAGTGACAATTTACACCTACCTGTATCATCTCATAGTAACCACATACACAAACTAAAGCCTCTCATACTAACAACTTACACCTACTGTACAAACACACGGTTTCTGCAAATATAATGTTACAAAATGTTATATGTCTATGGATTATTTGTACATGAATGCTATGCAAATATTAAACACTGATATAAATGTATCCTTAGCTAAATCATCCTTTAGGATCATCCTTTAAGATTTGGAGCCATCCTATCTTTTCTCTGCTTAGCCCATTTTTATTGGAACCAGTCCTATATCTTTGATATTGGGCTTTACTTTTCTGTACGATTTCTTCCAAGATTCCATAGTCTTTGATGTTGTCAGGTAAAAAACATACATAACATTTATTTCATTTATAAAAAAGTTTATTTCTCAGTAAAAATTAAGTATTTCACCTCTCCATAAATACTATGAAAATAACAGCACATGATATAATCTCCTGGAATCCTTCATTATTCTCTATGCAGAAGAACCATCAGTTGATTCCAGTTCATTGATCATATTAGGGCAGCATTGGGATCAAAGGCAAGATTCTGTCAAGCCTCCTCCAAGAAGCTGCGCACATAATGAAGACACATTTGTCACAATTGGTAGAATTACAAGATCTCTACAACTATTTCACACATTAGACATAATTAGACATTCTAAATCCTCCTGAAGAACTTAAAAAATGTTGCAAAATGTCTGCGGTCATACACTTCTTCAACCTTGAAATATACAGCTCTCAAACACATAGCGAGGTAGGCCTAACAGAAGAAACATCTATATTAAATACACGTATCTATACGTACTATTGTCTGTGTTGAGCTGAAGGCACGTAGCGCCGTTGAACACAGTGCTTAAAATAGGACAGTGCAAAACAAGGTAGATGTAACCCGGGTATATCAGATTGAAAGTCAACCACAACATTACTTTGGATCAACACAATATACCACAGATAGTTAAATAATACCATAAAGCAAGAATAGCATCTTTCTCTTTTGTTCATTCAAAAATAATGTCACAAGTGATATTCAGTACAGTTCAGGTCATCCCCTTCCTGCTAAATAATACACAATCGATCATCAGGGAATGAGTGTTCCTTTGGGTCGGGGAGGTGCACTTTAGTAGCCTCCAATACCGATCTCCTGCTTGTAGCGTTTGGTGAGGGTGTTGGCTTGTTGCGTCAGCTTAGACAGGACGCCGTGGAGCCCCGTCATGTGGAACTGAAACTGCTTCTTCAGGTTATCGTCGTCTTCCTCGGACGAAACCTCCGAATCCTCCTCCTCTGAGTCCATCCTATGGGAGATGGGAGCCCGGCTATCCTTGCGTTTCTCTACTTCCCCCGCGCGCATCACTCCCCACTCAATTTCGCAGCGAATGGACTTAAGCAGCTGATAGTAACTGTACATGTCGCCGTCCTCGATGTCGCTGTTTCCCGAGCTTTTCGGGGCGGCCACCTCCCTCTCCTCTTCTAAGGGAACATCCCGCAGCAGACTGGGAACCATAACAGTCTGGTCCATGTTGTTGACCGCACCGATGAAGCGGTTCATGGAGTTGAATAGAGAATTCTTCGGCAGGTGGTTATGGGGTTCAGAGAGCTGCATCATCTTGGCAACTGTTGTTTCTTCTCCAACTTATTTTATAAACGAAGGTTATAAATATCAATGGAGCTCGATGGTTCGTTTCTCCCTTCGCATAAGTCCTGTTCCAATGTTTTCTAATCGGCTTTGGCAAAGAGGCTCGTCGTTTTGTTATGCTGCAGCAGAGATTGGTTGCTGTTAATTCGTGTCAGTGCAGCTTGGCGTGTTTAAAGCTGCGGTGAAGTTAAGCAGTTGTTCTCTAGTATCTTCGTTCACCTTTTCCGTCTTCTTTTTGTTGCAATTCTGGCACTGATATTCAAGTCCGATTCTTTATAGAGCAGGTGGTTTCGTGTGCTAGGGCGTGACCAGAACCTGTTTGACCGGAGTGTGTCTTTCTCGACTGTTGTATTCAATGACCTATAATAGCACACAGGCAGAAAAAACTAGTTGGCACGGTTTGTATGAAGAGGAGCGGCCTTCATGTAGCGATATACCTGCACCTGTGCCCATATGAAAGCTGCGTTTTGTTCAATGCCCATTATCTTATATGTACAGCAAACAGAAGAAAACCTCAACGTTCCTAGTCTTTCAAGCCTTTCTATATGTCGGTGGAATTCAAACAGTTTCGCGCCCCAGCAACTGAAACACAACACATTAATTTATAGTGCACGTTTTCAAGGCATTTACAGACTAAACACATTAAAAAACAAATAATAGTTTAGTGTACATTAAAATCATAGTCAAACAAAATTCACAATGGCATATGTGTTCCAGTCTTGTATTCCTTGCAAATTCAGAAACCAGACATCAGATATGAAACCATAGAGTTCCTCAGCAAGAGCAATACAGGGCGTTGTTTTGCATATTCATATACAAAGCCATCAGCCCACTACCGTGTCTCCTATTGAAACCAATCGTATGTCTCGCTGACTGTCCGGGAGGCTGTTCTGGCTGTCTATTGATCAATCGGTGAGCTTGATTCCTGTCATAGGCAAAGCAGAGGATCGACGCTGAGTTTTCAGAGTACAGTTATGCAAGCATTAAGCAACCTATTCATCCATCTCATTGATATGTGATTTTGCAAACGAGGCTTATCATTCTCAAATGTCCTCTATCTTTCCCCACTGTCTTCTTTCTTTCCTTACTGTCCTTTACCTTTCTACTCTGTCCTCTATCATTCTTCACTGTCCTCTATTTTTCTTCACTGTCCTCTATCTTTATGTGCTAAACAATGGCTTACCTTTATCTGCTATATTTGAAAACGAATACACTTTAATCACAAAGTACATTTTTAAAAACATTTGAAAATACACAGACTTTTACTGTAATGGTGCTGCTGTAGTGGAAGACAATATGTTAGACACACACTAACACACAATGTGCTCTATGCTTAGGCTGCCAACCCAGGGACTCACTAGAGACCAATGCTCCCGGAGAGAATCTGACACTGTGGTGGTTGTTGTCATGATAAACAGACCCCTGAGTGTCTGGCTGGTACCACACTGAAACTCTTCACAAGGATTGTGCTGTAGAACACAGTAGTTGAGTGTCTCAGCGTGAAAAAACATGACAGAAGCAACATGCTCACAGTCCATGCAAAGTCTTTATTTTTGTGTTTTATTTAAACTTTATGTACGTTTATGTACATAATTCAAAGTCAGCCTGAGACCCAAATTATTTGAAAATGAAAGAAAAAGGTAGTGTCTCTTATTTTCTCCAGAGGAGTATTTATAAAGAGTCAGGTGGAGATCTAGTTCCCAGGACAGCGTATCAGATGAAGCCTATTTTATGGCCATCCTTAATGTGTGTAAAAGGTCTGCTCCTAAAACTGTCTTATTCTTGATGGAATTGCTTTGTGTACATCTACTGTAGATCCATGTAGATATATTATGAGCTCACCGTTTTTCACCAATTGACTGATTTATGATGTTTCAGCACTTCATTACTTTATTTAGAAATCAATCATGAAGAAGAGTGTATCCCTTCCGATAGTAACCATTTCATAAAAATGTTTTGTCCTAAAAGAAACAAAAGTATTTTCAAAGCAACACACAGCAAGATGCAGGGAGGAGACAGAGTTCTGGAATGCGGGTTTGCAGAGAAACTCAGCATGAATTAACATTCTGAACATTGAGTTGCTCTGCAAGTATGAATGGAATGCAAAAGTAGAAGAGAAAACCTGCTTGGTTTGCCTTTGAATCTTCCTCCCATTCAGATCATTATCCATGTTTTCCTCTGTTTGTCCCAACCTTGCAAACCCTCCCATTTCTTTCTCTCTCACTCAGTCAATAGATCTGTTTAGAGGCTATATATATCGGATTCTAACATGTGTCCTCTGTACTGATTCTGTCCATGTTGATTCTACCCACATTTCTGACAGAAGTAGAAGATTAATAGATCCCTTAAGTGCAAACAAGAGTTCGGGTTTACAAGACTGGGTTCAGATCAGGACAAATTATGTATGATATGAGGCCACTGTAAACAGGTTTACAAGACTGGGTTCAGATCAGGATGAATGATGTATGATAGGAGGCCAGTATAAACAGGTTTACAGACTAACAATCCTGTTCAGTTTCTAAACCCAACCTAGTTTGCTAGTCTCTTCTCCTTTCTCTCTCTGGAATGTTTTGAATGTCAGACATTTTTATTGTTGTTCCTTCCTGTTTGACACCATCCTCCTTTTTTAGGACTTGGCCAGTAGATCAAATAATGTCAACAAAATCTCTTTCATCAGAACTGTGAAGAAATTATTTGATCGGCATCCATTTATGTAATGGTGACATTGTTTCAAGTTTGATCCCAATAATCAGGGTTTGACTGGGTGAGGAGTTTGGGTGGTGCTGCCGGCTTGTTAGGGTGGGGTGCTGCCGACTTGTTTGGGTGGGGTGCTGCCGGCTTGTTTGGGTGGGGTGCTGCCGGCTTGTTTGGGTGGTGCTGCCGGCTTGTTTGGGTGGTGTTGCCGGCTTGTTTGGGTGGGAAGCTGCTGGCTTGTTTTGATGGTGCTGCCGGCTTAATTGGGTGGTGCTGGGTGAAGGGTTTGGGTGGTGCTGCCGGCTTGTTTGGGTAGGGTGCTGCTGGCTTGTTTGGGTGGGGTGCTGCTGGCTTGTTTGGGTGGGGTGCTGCCGGCTTGTTTGGGTGGGGTGCTGCCGGCTTGTTTGGGTGGGGTGCTGCTGGCTTGTTTTGGTGGTGCTGCCGGCTTGTTTAAATTAGTCAGTTTTGGCAATTGGCACTGTCTTTGCATACACACGCGTGACGTCCCTGCAAACAAGACCCTTTGTATTACTGTGGAGATATTCACCAGTTACATGTGAGGGGTTAAGCCCCTTGGTATTACAGCTGAAACTCATACAGAATGACAGAGACAGGAGAGAGAGTGAGGAGGTGAAGGAAAGGGGGTGGGGGGTGGGGGAGGGGGGTGAGAGATGGGCTTGGTGCCAGTAGCTGACAGCACCTCACGCTCCATTAGCAGGCACAGATCCTTGCTGATATGCAGGTAATTTGCGTAACGAGATGAGAGCGTCTAGTTTAGCCGTCTCCTTGGTTAATACCCTCATCACTCTCCATCCCCTCCTACGCATCAAATCAATTCCAAATGTTATTACATGCATGGAATACAAGAGGTGTACAACCAAATGCTTCCTTAAAAGCCTGACCCCGACATGCAGAGAAGACCAATAGGAATAAAAGTTGAACCCAATAATATCACAATCACAGAAGACGTGTCACCCACATAGTAGTGTTGAATTGTGGGTAGAAGCTGTTCAGTGTTTACCACAGTCACAGGGATAAACATACTAGGAGTGTTCAACTGACTCAAAACCAAGGGCCAAGCCTATATGTGACCTACAAATGACCTATGGCCTGTACAGCCTTGCACATTTTCTAGTTACTCACCATTAAAGTGAGATGGATGAAGAGACATTCATTTCAATGAATACTGGAATAGAATTACCCCCTAACTTTGAAAGTCACTGTAGCAAAACACACACTGCATTGATTTTTTTCATACTCTGTATAATATGAATTTGCAAACATGGAAGTTAGAATCCTAGTGGCCAAAATAAACTGCAGTTTTCTTTTAACTCCCATCGCAAACGTTTGGTAATTTTAGCCATGCTCAATGGTTTCGTTAGTTTTCACATTTAAATTGCTTAATGTACTATAGGAGAATACAGGTTAGAGTTATATGTGTATCTGGATGCATAACATACTAACCTAACTGTATGTCACATTTACTAAACAGTATGTACCTCTATTTGATATAGTATTATTAGGAGAGCATTCTTAATTTTTCTTAATCAGTTTTACATACATAACACAAAACATAATAACTTACAAAATGTGAATACTTGTATTCTTAAAACATCACCCAGCACAGCCACAAGAGGTCTGGTCACCCTCTGAGCCTAGTTCCTCTCTAGGTTTCTTCCTAAAATCCAGCCCCTATTGGCAGTTTTTTCTAGCCAACGTGCTTCAACCTTGTTGTTGTGTGCTCTATGAAGTTTCAGGCTGGTGTCTTGTAAAATCACTTTGTGACAACTGCTGATGTAAAAAGGGCTTTATAATGTGGCAACCCGGGAGCTGTAAGGCAGCCAACACCCCAGCACCACGGTGACCAGTGCCCCAGGTCAGAGTTGGAAGGAGGAATCCACTCCAGGTTTTACAACCAACCACCCCTTAGCCAGCCAACGAGGGGCACGGCTGCACCTCATCAGCTCATTGGGGAAGGGATAAAACCTCCCCAGTACAAGACTCACAGAGAGAGAAGCGGAGAGAGCGAGAGCCCTGTATGGCTGCATACTGAAGGCTACACTGAACGCCCTGGTTGCTACAATAAATAAATGGGATTGATTGATTGATCCAGAACCCTAAAACAACAACAACTGCCCATTACATAAAACATGATAACTAACAGAACCCTAAAACAAAAACTGGCCATTATATAAAACATAATAACTAACAGAACCCTAAAACAAAAATCTGTCCATTACATAAAACATCATAACTAAAGGTAAGAAATGTTTTCCATGCCAAAAAAAACTTAAATTGAAACTGAAATTGAATTACAAGGGAGATAAAGAGAAAGGGAAGGAGACAGGAGACATAGAGAAAGGGAAGGAGAGAGGAGACATAGAGAAAGAGAAGGTGTCTTTCTTGAGCAGGGGTGCCCAAACACCCCTGTGAAGGGCCAAAAATCTAACTTGACCGAGGGACGTGGGCCAAAAGTAACGTTGCATTATAACAAAATGTATTATATTTTATGGTGGGGTGTGGCAAATCAAAGGTCTCCGAGGGCCAAGTTTGGGCACCCCTGCTCTAGAGAAATTATTTATTATTAAATCAGTCAGAGAATCACTTTGTAGGTGTTCATTCCAAGTCAGGTTTTGGGAGATCTGTGTCTGCATGTATAGGACAAAAAACATACATGTAAAATACAATTTAAGTACTTAACTGCCATCTTGTGGTTTGTCAACAAACCTGGTTGGAAGATTCTCAGAATAAGGAAGGAAATAAACCAGAATTCTGGAATATTTCATCTAGGATTTCAAAAAAATGTAAACAAATCAAATATCAAAACATATATGATACATTTGAAAGTATTTTATTATATAAAAACATAGGAACGCTCTATGACAAACATTAGTTTGTGTTATCGAATATTACTTGGTTTCATTAAATAGAAATAAATAATGGTTTATTACTCTTCTCCAAAATTATATATTTCAACCTCATTCTGATAGAAAGAAGTAGTAGAAATAAGATGGGTTAGATACAGTAACATTTCAAAGATAAGTTGAAATATATAATTAGATATATAATAACATAAAAAAATAATGTAATATATAAGAAATATGGGATATACAGTGCATCCTGTGTTTTCATTGTTTCTTTGTCTGTTATCTGTCTGTTGATCAGTCTCCCTGTCTCTCTGCGTAAACACAGCACTGACTTGCATGAGGGTCGTTAACCACAGGGGAAAATGTAATGATTCTGTTGGATCCCCACCGGCGACCGTGCTAAGTCAGTGAAACACACACAGAGATATAAAACATATACACATAAAGAGATTCACACACCACCACACAGAAAAATCAACAAACTGTAGTTGAAAATCAAAAGCGTGTGGAACACCAAACCCTTGGAGAAACACATATGAAACGCCAAACCCTTGGAGAAACACATGTGAAACGCCAAACCCTTGGAGAAACACATGTGAAACACCAAACCCTTGGAGAAACACATGTGAAACACCAAACCCTTGGAGAAACACATGTGAAACCCCAAACCCTTGGAGAAACACATGTGAAACACCAAACCCTTGGAGAAACACATGTGAAACGCCAAACCCTTGGAGCAACACATGTGAAACACCAAGCCCTTGGAGCAACACATGTGGAACACCAAACCCTTGGAGCAACACATGTGAAACATCAAACCCTTGGAGCAACACATGTGAAACAGCAAGCCCTTGGAGCAACACATGTGGAACATCAAACCACCAATTCCCTTGGAGCAACACACGTGAAACACCAAACCCCTGGAGAAACATGTGGAACATCAAACCCTTGGAGAAACATGTGGAACATCAAACCACCAATTCCCTTGGAGCAACACATGTGGAACAACAAACCCTTGGAGAAACACACGTGAAACACCAAACCCCTGGAGAAACATGTGGAACATCAAACCCTTGGAGAAACATGTGGAACATCAAACCACCAATTCCCTTGGAGCAACACATGCAGAAACACCAAACCCACCGATGCCAAGTCCTGCAGCCCAAACGTACCTTTGTTGGCCCCGTTGACAAAGCCATGCATTTGACGACCTTGGTGGACATGAAGCGTTGCACAGAATGGTGGTCCTGCCAGGGATGTTTCTGGTCCTTGAGACAAACCCTGGTTACCCTAGAAATAAGTGGTGTATTTTTAGTGATGTTTGTGATTTTTACAATTATGGACAAAAAACAAGCAAAAATGAGAAAGGAGAAAAAAAGAGAAATTGAGACTAGGAGTGGTAAAAACATTATAAAGGAGTAGAGAAGAAGGATTCAGGTTTCATAGAAAAGTATCAGAAGATCACACAGAAGATCACACAGAAGATCACACAGAAGATCACACAGATCACAAGAGTGTAAGGAAGAGAGTTACAGAGTAGAAAACGAGATTGAGAAAGGACATACCTGGAAGCATGTGAGTGATAGAGAGCTCTGTCACAGGTCATACTAGTGCCTAAACAACCCCACATACACAAGGTAACATTTATCCAGAGATGCGCAAGCCCTTTTCTGTTCACACATTAACATACACGCTGTACACAGCACTGATACTTCTATTCCAATGGTCTGGTACAGCAGTACAAGAAATACACACACGCAGTAGTTTCACATAATCAAATGTTTATTCGCTTATCGTATGTATTGTAGTAGTGTGTCATGTTGACCGCTCTGCTGTGTTGTTTGTTACCGCATCGTCCGCCCTGACTTCCGGGTATGGCACACGGAGAGCGCTAACAAAGGTGGGGTAATATTGGGGCTTAACGGTGCAGTACAACTGTGTTGGACTGTTTCATTTCCCTGTGACATTAGTTTACTCATTTAATGTTTATTGGGTTGAAAATAGATAGGATTAAACACTGTGCACGTTAAAAGTCACAATGTTATAATCGTGGTGTAATCTTTGTTTGGTAAAATAAGTACTTGTAGAATTAATGTTAACTACAATGTTAGAATAATGGTCTGTTTGGTGGGTGGAGCTACATGTATAAGAAGTGTTTCAGACCATGGTGTGGGAGATGAATGAGGGCTGTGGAGGAGTAGTTATGCTGGGTCTGTGGGATGGTGAATTGTGTTGTCAATATGATTGTTTATTTGTAGTGTGTTCTATGTGTCACTGTTTTGATGGACACTGTCATTAAAAGAACAACCCTTAAATATACGTGAGCTGCAGCTGAGCCATCATTTTCTATAGAAGCGGGCAGTGCTTTCCGACAGTGAGGAGGAGTTACAGAGTAGAAAATTAGGTTGAGCAAGGTAGAGGGATATACAGGGAAGAGTGTGAGGAAGAGTTACAGAATAGAAAACGAGGTAAAACAAGTTAAAGACATACAGGGAAAAGTGTGAGAAAGAGTTGCAGAATAGAAAACAAGGTAAAACAAGGTAGAGAGATATACAGGGAATAGTATGAGGAAGAGATACAGAATAGAAAACGAGGTAAAACGAGGTAGAGGGATATACAGGGAAGAGTGTGAGGAAGAGTTACAGAACAGAAAACGAGGTAAAACGAGGTAGAGGGATATACAGGAAAGAGTGTGAGGAAGAGTTACAGAATAGAAAATGAGGTATAGCGAGGTAGAGGGACATACAGGGAAGAGTGTGAGGAAGGGTTTCAGAATAGAAAACGAGGTAAAACGAGGTAGAGGGATATACAGGGAAGAGTGTGAGGAAGAGTTACAGAATAGAAAACGAGGTAAAACGAGGTAGAGGGATATACAGGGAAGAATGTGAGGAAGAGTTACAGAATAGAAAACGAGGTAGAGCGAGGTAAAGTTTCTATGATCCTTTATTATACAGAGATCACTGATGGTTACAATATCAACAACAGAACACTACAGGCATGCTATACCAGCAGGTGCCAAGATATTGAAAGGTTGGCTAATTTACAAAACAAACACATTTTCATTAATGCTGCAACTGTGGAAGGCAATAGTTATTGTTGAATTTTGTTAGTTTAAAACTAGGGATTGAGGTCTACTTAATAACAGTAAACTATATCTCTAGTCTGATGAAGGCCAGGAATCCAAGTGTATGCTGAATGTACATCCAAATCAGTAGTTTAACATTTTAGGTAGTCAACAGTATCCCCTATCTTTTCAAAAATATATTTATAGGAATTTCGCTCTATTAGTCAGGGAAATCGCAAAAGGTGTAGTTGAAAGTTTTTTAAGGAAAAGAAGTTGCCATAGTATATTTGCTTTAAACAATCTGCATCAGAATGTTGCGGCTTAAAGCACTAGAGCACCTTAGGCCTACGCAGTGTCACTTCAATGTTCAGACAACTGGTTCACTGTATTTCTAGTTCAGATAACTGTTTCTGTGTATTTTTTTCAGATAACTGGTTCAGTGTATTTTTTGTTCAGATAACTGTTTCAATGTAATTAATGTTCAGATAACTGTTACAATGTATTTAATGTTTACATACATGTTTGAATGTATTTAAAGTTCAGATAACTGTTTCAATGTATATAATGTTCAGATTACTGTGTTTGATGCATGAGTCACATCGGTTAGCATCATTACCTTTCTACACCATCTCAGATAGACATGGCTGTTCTAGCCCCATTACTTCACCAGTCAGACTGACAGGGTATGAGCTTCATTATCATGACATTTAGACATGGTCATCCATTTTGAACATAAAGCAAGGAAACGGACAGACTGACAGGATTAGAGATTCATTATCATGACATTAGGACAGGGTCATCCATTCTGAACATAAAGCAAGGAAACAGACAGACTGATAGGATTAGAGATTCATTATCATGACATTTAGACATGGTCAACCATTCTGAACATAAAGCAAGGAAACGGACAGACTGACAGGATTAGAGATTCATTATCATGACATTTTGACATAGTCATCCATTCTGAACATAAAGCAAGGAAACAGACAGACTGAACGTTGCATCCTATTGACCCAATTAATTCTCACATCAATATGAGCTGCAAGGCTTGAGCCCCTGATGTTTTTGGTCTCATTGTGTAATGAGTCTTGGTCATTTGGACAAAACCAATATCATACATACGTCAACATACATCATACGTGTGCTCTTGGTGGACATACATGTTTAAATATAAACAATAAATAAATAAAACAGGGTGTTGCACTAAAACATCTATACAATCAATAAATAATACTATTCATTAGTACCCATCAATGCTCACATATATAAAAATAAATAAAAATAAACCCAAACATCTCAGGATTCCAAAACAAAGACAGTACCTTATGATGTGGTATAACAATGAATTAGTAATTATTATACAGATCTTCGAGCTTGTCCGACCTATGATACAGCTCTTGGATGTTGTCCAAGAGTAAGACATCTAAACACCCAAATTAATATAACAGATCATTGTTAGCTATTGTTAAAGTTATTAGTCAGAGATATCATCCACATAGCTGTCACAAACATGGATCCAAATGAAAGGTTAAACTGACATGCTCCCCCTCAATGTTATATCAACACAGGATAAGTCAGAAGTTTAGGTATTTACAGTAGGGACCTGCAACCACTTTAAAAGTATATATGTTGGCCATCTTTTAGAAATGTTAGGGCTTGTGTGGAGCCAAGCATGACCAGGAGGGGGCGCTGTAATTGAACAGGGTGGGAATTAGCTACTGCTGAAACAGGAACAAAACATGTATTTGTGTAATCTTAAACCCTTAACTACCAATTTAATTGTTAGAACATTGGACTGAAAATGTAAATACTCCCCCCAATACTTCTCAGGGGACCTTTGTACCTTTTACCAGGTGTATGAAAATGTCCAGGACTGTTTGGGTTCTTTGGGAAAGTCAAATATATACTCTCAGTACTGATAGATAAGACAGTTCTTTAATATATAACAGTGATGTTGCTTTCAGATGATTTTGATGTGATTTCTCTCCAACACAAAGTGACTGGCAAGAAAACTGTTAAATGATGATAGACTGAATCCCCACCTCACTATTGATCAATGAAATAATGACTTCTCATATTAAGGGAAATGGTTTGTCTGGATCAATAGGATCAGCAAGGCCAAAACATATTACAACCCATGAAAAGAAACATTAGCGGACTTTGTGAACTCTAACTTTTACATCCATGAGTTTCTTTCAACAAAGTGGTACTACTGGTATTTCTGTGGATCAATATATTTAAAATGTAATATTTATATTCTATGATGGATACATGCTATCAGGTGGAGTTGGGTGGTAGGGGAGCATTATAAAATACATACAATTTATTAATATATTGTGTAAAACTGTGGAATTTAATTAATTAAAAAATAAAAGGCTGAGCAGAATGGTGAGATGATCCTAGATCAGTGCTTATTATGTCCCTCCCTCAGAGCGCCTTGGGGGAGTTTAACATGTTCACGGATCAGCAGCAAGTTAAAGTACGGTTCATCTTTACAATGAAGGTAAGATAACATTAGAGATAAAGTGAGAGATAGAGACAGCGATAGGGAGATGGAGAAAGATGAAAACAGGATGAGAGAAACCGAGGGAGATTGTTTTAGAGATGTGGTGAGATTGTGTTGAGGGGATCTTCTGACCCAATGTACCAAGGTGATGTTTGACATCTCCTCTTCTCTCTCTAAAGACATCCAACACAGAGGACATTAGACAGACATCAACAAGTATGTACATGATTATATCATGTATGAGCATTATGAACATTATATATGTATATGAATACACAGCATGTATCATGTATATACAGCATATATCATGTATGTACAGAATGTATCATGTATGTACACTATATATCATGTATGTACACTATATATCATGCATGAACAGTATGTATCACATATGTACATTATATTTAATGTAAGTACTGTATATATCTTGAGATTGTTGTGTGCTTGCTCTCCTTGTTGATTGAACTTTACCCAGGATAGTTGATCTCGAGATCAATCAAACGCGGTTGACTATATGACTTAATGACAATATGACTATATGTCACACAGTGTGTGTGACCACTCACCTGCTCTCCCAGCTACACCATTTCATACTGATTGGCAGTAATGATTCTGGACAGACAACAGGCCAGCAACATGCCAATCAACTGGGGGAGGGAAATATATAGAGGAAGAGTGGGTGTCTCTGTCTATGAGAAAAAACTGATCAAAACTAAAATACACAGACCCTCTAAAATGATTACCAAGCCTATCAATACCAAGGGTTCACAAACCTGACTAGAACTTTCCATCAATCAGAAAAAATACAAATCTGTCATTAAGTTGTCGGTACGCCAGGGTTCTAACCATAGGAAACGTTCTAACCATAAGAAACGTTCTAACCACAGGAAACGTTCTAACCACAGGAAACGTTCTAACCATAGGAAACGTTCTAACCATAGGAAACGTTCTA
>JACXGK010011199.1:0-16457 GCA_016801125.1 Novumbra hubbsi
TCACAATTAGTTCTGAGACCATCAGCAGATGTAATGTCACATTTAGTTCTGAGACCATCAGCAGATGTAATGTCACAATTAGTTTTGAGACCATCAGCAGATGCAATGTCACATTTAGTTCTGAGCCCATCAGCAGATGTAATGTCACATTTAGTTCTGAGACCATCAGTAGGTGCAATGTCACATTTAGTTCTGAGACCATCAGCAGATGTAATGTCACAATTAGTTTTGAGACCATCAGCAGATGTAATGTCACAATTAGTTTTGAGACCATCAGCAGATGCAATGTCACATTTAGTTCTGAGACCATCAGCAGATGTAATGTCACATTTAGTTCTGAGACCATCAGCAGATGTAATGTCACATTTAGTTCTGAGACCATCAGCAGATGTAATGTCACATTTAGTTCTGAGACCATCAGCAGATGTAATGTCACAATTAGTTCTAAGAACATCCACAGAGGTAATATCACAATTAGTTCTAAGAACATCCACAGAGGTAATGTCACAATTAGTTCTAAGAACATCCACAGAGGTAATGTCGCCATTACGTCTAAGAACATCTGAATAAATTAGTTCTAAGAAAGCCTCAATCTGTCTTTATTCTCCTGTACAACACATCCCAATAGGCTTAAAACCAACGGTTAAAATACATCTGCAGATATAAAGTAACAATTAGTTCTAAGACCATCGGCAGATGTAAGGTAACAATTAGTATTAAGTCCATTAGCATGTGTTACACAGGAGTAAAAAATATTAATTGAGTTGATAGCATCACGAACATTAGGCTGTGCTGAGGCGTAGTGACTATCAACATTATGTTATAGGCTTGTTGGCTTATCTGCTCCCTAGCTATTCTTGCTAGCTAATGTTGGCTAACAATGTTAGGTGGCTCGCTAATAGAAATTAAAATGACATAAGAAAGGTATTCAGTCTGTTTCTCTGGCGTGTAATGCCCCTGAAACACCTCTGTTTGTTAGGTGGAAGCTGGTGGCTGAGGTCCATGGTTACCTTTGACCATTCTCTGGTCACCAAACTCAAAATGTTACACAAAGTGAATGCGTGCACCAGTAGTAACTGTGTAAAGTATTTGGACGTAGGCCAGGTAATGCGTACAGGTGTCTGTGTGTGTGTGTGGTACTCAGATCGGTGGGGAGAGGTGCCAGATCATGTATATACATACCAGGCCCAGCAGATAATAATCCACCATAACGTTGATACGCTGTCTTCATCTCATCTCCACTACTTTAATTTGTTCTGTCTGCATCACATGGTGTGTGTGTTTGTGTGAGATAACTTTTGGAACTGATGATACTCTGTAGTTCTTCTCCTCAGATCAGCTAATCATGATTATAGTGGAAGTGCCCCAAAGGAAAACCCATCACTTGCATTTTTTTTCCTTCTGAGGTCCTATGTCTTTAAAACCTGAATGATGAATCAAAATGTTTAGCGTATAAATGGTTGACTGCCGAGACAAATACAAAAAGTTACATACATCAACGATGTATGTGAACAATGTTGACCCACCAGCGTTACCAACTGCCCAAAGATGACCAGAATGAGTCTGTTATTAGTTGTCTCCAAGTAGCACAGAATCTCTAAATATCTCTCAGCTGGTTACCAAGCTTAGGGAATAATCTGCTGAAATGCTGAAAGTGACAGATAGCAAAGTAGGGAGCATGTCTGGTCTTAGGTTGTGTGTTTGCGTGTACAGACATTGCAGGGGAAGTTACCAGTCATAGGTTAGAGGTCAGAGCTGTGCTAAAGGGCTGTTGTTTCATATGTCTTCATATACTATATATAGCCGTTTCTCAGTAGAATTGTGATTTATGCATTTATCAGCCACCATAATCGTGTTATAACAAATAGCCTACCAAAGCAAACTAAGATATCATTTCATAGCACAATGTAACCTACCATAACATAACCAACTATAGTATCACAATGACATGCGTCCAGCCACAACATTACATAAAACAACCTAGCAAAAGAAACCTACTCCAACATACCACACCATATCATATCATAAAATATATATATATTATATATTTATATTATATATTTAATAAAACCATAAAACAAAAACAAAAAGAGAAACGAACCCGATAGAGTGTGCCTCGGGCCCATAGGGAAGGCCAGGACCCCAGCCAGGACCCCAGCCAGAGACCCCAGCCAGGACCCCAGCCAGAGACCCCAGCCAGAGACCCCAGCCAGGACCCCGGCCAGGACCTTACACCCTGGTTATCAGTGGTGACTTTCAAAGGGACATTGGTGCCCCTCTCCAGGGTGGTGTTGTCGGGACCCAGCATGGCTCCCCATCAAGCCCTCTCCAGGGTGGTGTTGTCGGGACCCAGCAAGGCTCCCCAGCAAGCCCTCTCCAGGGTGGTGTTGTCGGGACCCAGCAAGGCTCCCCAGCAAGTTCTCTCCAGGGTGGTGTTGTCAGGACCCAGCATGGCTCCCCATCAAGCCCTCTCCAGGGTGGTGTTGTCGGGACCCAGCATGGCTCCCCATCAAGCCCTCTCCAGGGTGGTGTTGTCGGGACCCAGCATGGCTCCCCAGCAAGGCTCCATCAAAGTCATCATCGCCTCCATAAATCATGTTCTGTATCAAAGCCTACAGCTCTGCAGCAGAGAACAGAGACGGCTGTGTGGTTTCCTCCCAGCCATCCTGAAGACAAACTGGATCTTAAAGGTCATGACACTGAACTGTACAACTCACATCAAATAGACCCCATCGCATGCTGATGCAAATTGAGGAAAATACAATTGAGCATATTTTACAAAAATAGGACTTTTATTGCAAATGTAATTTGTTTTTTCAGTACCATTTTTCATGAACTGTTCATAGTGAATCTTAAAATACATGAAAAAAAAAGGTCTGATGATAACTCCTCGTAAACTTTAAAGATATTGATATCTCAAATATCAAACATTGTTAGTCCCAAACCATTATCAGGAACAGGGCTGATATAGTAAAGCAGGGCTGGTCACATTGACTGGTCTTCATAATATTGGATTCTGGAATGGCTTTGCACAAGGTCGATTTGCGGAGTAGAGAGGAGTGGTTGCTACGAGTTCCTACGAGTCTGTGAGAAAAGCAGAGAAGCCGTGCTTTAGAAAGTTAAGCACTTAACTAGTGGGCGAATAGATTTTGGATTGTTTTCCCCCAGGAATCTCTTTCTCCTCTTGTCTTTGTCTGCTATTCAACCCAACCTGAACTCCCTTCATAATAACTCTTTATAATAATAAGTCTTTATAATGACTGCCTCTATAATGACTCCCTCCATAATGACTTCCTCTATAATGACTGCCTCAATGATGACTGCCTCCATAATGACTCCCTCCATAATGCCTATCTCTATAATGACTGCCTCTATAATGCTACCTCTATAGTGAATGCCTTTATAATGACTGCTTCTATAATGACGGCCTCTACAATGACTGCTTCTATAATGACTGCTTCTACTGAGAGATGAGGTTGCGGCATTGGCAAGCCAGCATCTGGGTTAGGATCAATAACCAACCCCAGCCAAACACAGACTTTATAACATCTGGGTTGAGAACATAAATCAAACCCAGCCAGACACACAGACCTTATTACATCTAGATTAGGATCAATAACCAACCTCAGCCACACATAAACCTTATAACATCTGGATTTGGATCAATAACCAACCTCAGCCACACATAGACCTTATAACATCTGGATTTGGATCAATAACAAACCTCAGTCACACATAGACCTTATAACATCTGGATTTGGATCAATAACAAACCCCAGCCACTCATAGACCTTATAACATCTGAGTAATTGTACGCTACTTGCTGTATGCTTAGCTCTTATCACACAACACCAGGGTTGAGATTTGTAGAAGCATGTTCCTTTGAAATCAGAATCAATTTCCCCATCTGTCTTTAAAGGATAGTGTGAGTATTAAAACTGCAGAACATCTGCCTGTTACAATGACAACCTGTCAAACAACAGCTTTCTATAACACTTTATTTACCCATCTTTTGCATAGTTACAGTTTCATGAGAACCGCCTGCCGGGGAATGTCAACACTATGATTCTAATGTAATACCTTATAACAGACTTCAGACGCAGCTGTTTCATTCAGCTACTGACTCTAGATTAATAGAACTCGCCGGCTTGCATCATTTTAATAGATGGCCTCATTTTAATGTTACAATGACGGTTTAAATGTTCTTCCTCTGCGTGTCTGTTTATAATGCCAACACTGCATATTTGCATTTACTACCTAACACAATACAAAGCACAAAATGTTAATGCTGTTTGACTCTTTATATGTTTTCATGGAACATCTGATGAGAAGCATTTTTCTCCTGTCTCTCTTGTCCCATTGCTACAAGCACATAGTGTGCAGTATGTCAGGGACATCAAATCTCAATGGAAGCACGATATTAGGAGTCAGGAGTAAAATACGTATTGTATTGCCACCTTAGTGATGACATTGTACTGTGTTGTCTGTTGGCTCTCATCAGGCCTCAGTTCAACTCCCATGCAGGTGTCTTACTGGGCTCCCGCCTCCTTTCTAGGGTTTTTTTCCTAGCCGCTGTGCTTCAACGTCTTCCAGCCTGCTCTGCGGGGTATCCGGCTGGGCGCTTGTATAAGCCCATTGTGACAACTGCTGATGTAATAAGGGCTTTCCGGAATGATCTGCTGTGATGTGGAGTGGGGTGGACTGGGGAAGCAGGATATCCCCACACATTGCAGCCATGTCTGTTCTGGCAACTCTCACATGCCTGCTTTTCACATTTTCTTCAGAAATTTGTTTGCGAAAAGAAATAAATGAGCCCATGTATTGGCTATCTTAAAGTGGAACAACCAGCCATTTCGGTTTTGAGGTTCATGGGATTGGCAAGGGTGTATTGTGGGACTGGATGTACAATGGTGAGGCTAGATACAGAATTGTGGGACTAGATTCAACATGGCTGGACTAGATACAGCACA
Organism: Novumbra hubbsi; assembly: GCA_016801125.1. Lineage (NCBI taxonomy): Eukaryota > Metazoa > Chordata > Actinopteri > Esociformes > Umbridae > Novumbra > Novumbra hubbsi. The sequence goes on from JACXGK010011199.1 coordinate 4,971, forward strand.
GGTGGACTAGATACAGCATAGTGGGACTAGATACAACATGGTGGGACTAGATACAATATGGTCTGACCTGATGATTGGACTAGAAACAGCATGGTGGGACTAGATGATTGGACTAGAACCAGTTTGTAGAAGTGAACATGTATGTTTGTATGTATGTATGTATGTTTGTATGTAAGTGAACATGTATGTTTGTATTGTAAAAGGTGAATGGCTGTTATAATCAGCCTGCCCGGTCTAAGCATGTATGCAGAAAGGCTGTAGGAGACATGTATGCAGAAGCAAGTATGCAGGAGCATGTATGCAGAAAGGCAACTTACGACTTGTCATTAAATGCAACGCTCACTTGAGTTACCAGCAACATGCATTTCACTGCTTATTAAACAAATATTTCTATTTCACAGTGTCAGCATTGTTTGAGTGTGGTTTGTGCCCTTGCCTTTAGACATGTCTTGTGAATGGTACAGAGAATGGTTGGGTTCTGTTGGTTTCTGTTCTCCACCCACATCTGGCTGGGGTTCTTGTTTTTTACTCACATGCGTTTGGGGTTCTGTTGGTGTTGGTTCTTTACTAACATGTGGTTGAGGTTCTGTTGGTGCTGGTTCTTTACTAAGATGTGGTTGGGGTTCTGTTGGTTCTGTGTCTTCACTCACATGTGGTTGGGGTTCTGTTGGTGCTGGTTCTTTACTAACATGTGGTTGGGGTTCTGTTGGTTCTTTACTAACATGTGGTTGGGGTTCTGTTGGTTCTGTGTCTTCACTCACATGTGGTTGGGGTTCTGTTGGTTCTGTGTCTTCACTCACATGTGGTTCGGGTTCTGTTGGTTCTGGTTCTTAACTTATATGTGGTTGGGGTTCTGTTGCATTTTTTCTTACATGTATGAACACTGAACATAATCGAGCATCTGACTAATTACATCCGACATGTGTTCTGGGTTGAACGGGATTATGTTGACCTAATATATCTGTCTCCAGATGTGTCCTTATGAATTTCTCCATTTCTCTCTTCCTTCCGGAAACTGAAGCAGCTAGTGAAACTCTTTTGTTCTCTTTCTCTCCCTCAGGATGACAAGTCAACGTTCTTCCAGTTCGGCGCTTCTATCCAGCAGGAGGCGCTGTTGATGCTGAACATCATGGAGGAGTATGACTGGCACATCTTCTCCATTGTCACCTCCAAGTTCCCCGGATACCAGGAGTTCATTAACATCCTCAAGAGCACTGTTGACAACAGGTATGTAAATGTTTTTTTGTGCAATGAAATACTTACTTGCAGGCAATTTCCTAATGCAGTAAACATGTGTATAAGACTGTCGGTTGAATTACTTTAAACAAACAACAAATAACAATAATAATAACTAACAAATAATGAAATTCTCTATTTAAATCCATGGGATAAATATTGATTGATTTACAGGGTTCCACCGGATGCACAGCTCTCATGATGATGGGTCATGGATCCTGCTGCTGTATTTCACCTAACGGACAACAATTGTTTATGAGTGTTTGTTTACGTTGAAAACATCCCTCCCTCTCTCTTTCTCCCCCATCCCTCCCCGGGTAGCTTTGTGGGCTGGGACCTCCAGCACATCATAACGCTGGATGCCGTGGAGGAGGACAGTAAGGGCCAGATCATGCTGAAGAAGGTCCAGTCCCCGGTGGTTCTTCTGTACAGCTCCAAGGACGAGGCCGTGTTCATCCTGGAGGAGGCCCGCTCCCTGGGCCTCACTGGGTTCGGCTACATCTGGATCGTCTCCAGCCTGACGTCCGGCAACACCGACGGCGGAGTCCCGGAGGAGTTCCCGTCCGGCATGGTGTCCGTGTCCTCGGAGGACTGGGACTACCCCCTGGAGGCTCGGGTCAGGGACGGGCTGGGCATCATCACCACGGCAGCGGCCGCCATGTTGGAGGAGTACGGGGAGATCCCTGAGGCCAGGACCTCCTGCTACGCTGTGCAGACCGACAAGCCCTCAAAGACTCCACCCCTGGCTCTGCACAAGTGAGAGATGAGCCATTTAGGTTTTTCAGGGGTGTGTCTAAGGTTCGTGTGTCTGTGGGATGTGTGTCCGAGGTGTGTGTGTCTCTGGTGTGTGTGTCTTACGTTTGTGTGTCTGGGGTGTGTGTGTGTCTGAGGTGTGTGTGTGTCTGAGGTGTGTGTGTCTGGGGTGTGTGTGAGGTTTGTGTGTGTGTGTGGGGTGTGTGGGTCTGAGGTGTGTTTGTGTCTGAGGTGTGTGTGTCTGGGGTGTGTGTGTCTCAGGTGTGTGTCTGGTGTCTGGTTGTATGACACATGGTTGTTATGGGAGGAGTCCTGTTCATCATAATGGTCTGGAAAGTAGGAGACAGGACAGTTGAGAGAGAGGGAAGAGGGAGGAGAAATGGGAAAGAGGGAGGAGACATAGAAAGGGGGAATAGACAGGAGTTAGGGTTGAATATAAAGGGAGGGGCATAGAGAAGAAATAATAAAAGAGAGTGGAGAGAGTGAGGAGAAAGGGGGAATAGAGAGGGGAGAGTGAGGAGAAAGGGGGAATAGAGAGGAGAGAGTGAGGAGAAAGAGGGAAGAGAGAGGAGAGAGTGAGGAGAAAGGGGGAAGAGAGAGGAGAGGATGGAAATGAGAGGAGAATGGGGAAGATATGTTGAAAGGAATGAAAAGAAAAAGAGACATGTGAATGCTAGTGCTCAACAAAGATATACTAATACTAAATACCTGACCACTGGGAGTGGCCTTGACCAGTCCAGACTCAGTGATCATGGCCTTGACAATGTCCAGACTCAGTGATCATGGCCTTGACAATGTCCAGACTCATTGCTCATGGCCTTGATAATGTCCAGACTCAGTGATCATGGCCTTGACAATGTCCAGACTCAGTGATCATGGCCTTGACAATGTCCAGACTCAGTGATCATGGCCTTGACAATGTCCAGACTCAGTGATCATGGCCTTGACAATGTCCAGACTCAGTGATCATGGCCTTGACAATGTCCAGACTCAGTGATCATGGCCTTGACAATGTCCAGACTCAGTGCTCATGGCCTTGACAATGTCCAGACTCAGTGCTCATGGGGTTTTGTGGGTACTATTAAATGAAGCTTCCAGTTGAGGATCTGTTTCTCAAACTAGACACTAATGTATTTGTCCTCTTGCTCAGTTGTGCGCTGGCACTCCCACTCCTCTATTCTGGTTAGAGACTGTTGGCATTGTTCTATGAAGGGAGTAACAAACAACCTGAGACCAAATCTACAGTTTCTTGGCAATTTCTCGAACGGAATTGATTTCATTTCTCAAAACAAGAATAAACTGATGAGTTTCAGTTTTTGAGAGAATTCTGAGAACACTGGTGATACTTAACTTGTCTAAAGGCCAGTTTTATTGGTTCTTTAATCAGGACAACAGTTTTCACGGTGCACGACATAATTGCAAAAGGAGTTCCTAATGATCAATTAACCTTTAAAAATTATGAACATATGTTCATCAAAATTATGAACATAAATGCAAATAAAACAGTTCTAAAAAACATAAGACTGATGGTTGCTTATAATGAGCTCCTGTAGGCCTCTCTCTCTTTAAATATCTTCTATCTCTTCTCTCCTCTCTCTTAAAATCTCTTCTATCTTTTCTCTTACACTTTCTTTTCCCAGTTCCCAGCATGCTTTGGGATTGGTTGCAGTTCCTGCCAGGTGTGTGTGTGTCTGCTTCAGCCCAGGGTATGCCCACCATCTGCGTGGTATTCAGAGGAAGAAGGGAGAGTGGGGGTTGGGAAGAGGAAGGGGGGAGAGAGGGGGAGAGAGCGGGATGGGAAACACAGCAAAATAAACAGCTGGGAAACAGGCAGAACAGGGCAAACTAACGGAAGTGGACAAGAGAAGAGAAAGGTAAAGAAGAAGAGATGAAAGAAGAGGGCTTTAAAGAGAGACAAAGGAAGGTAATTGAAAGGGCGAAGAGGAGGAAATGGTAGAGGAATGAAGGAGAAGTTTAGTATTAGTTTGGGTGTGCAGGTACTATTTTGGTATTAAACCTTTATTGAACTTAACAAGGAGCATAGATTAGTTGGAAATAGACCTAACACTGCCTTATACTGCCAGAAAAGTATCAGTATTTCATCCTGCTTGTATGAGGGGAGGTCCAATTCACCAAATTATAATGGTCACAATGATGGAAGAGTGGTCTTGTATTACTAATGAACCTTAATGCCCCAGGATACACAGACTCCTGGTTCTGTAGGGTGCAAGCATAGGCTTGCCTGTAAACAATGTCACCATTATCCAGGATAGTTAAATGGTCCCTTGAACAAGGTATTTCCTGCCTTGTATAGAAAAACAACATTTTTATCTAAAATAAACACCTAGTTTCACTTTCAGCTTTTGTATAAAAGTGCCAATTGAAACAAATGTTTTCATTTATACAGATACATAAATCCTTATAGGAGGACACTTTAAATTTGATTACCATCAGACGTTAAAATCGTTCGTCTGACCTGAGGCTGGAAAATAATTTGTCTTTCTGGCATTCAAATTTTAGCTTACGAAATAGTTTTGAATATCATTAAAGGCCTTTTGTAGGTTATGAAAAGCAATCTCAAGTTTGGAGGCGTATGTGTGTGTGTTTGTGTACATTGTACGGTCTTCCTCTGTCTTCCTCTGTACCGCCAGCTGACCTACTTCCCAGCCTGCCCCGCAGCCCGAGGTGGTTTCCCAGGTGATGGCGGGACACAGATGGTGCTGTCGCGGGTCAGAGACCTCAACCAATAGCACAGCAAGGCCAGGACACAGGGCAACCTGATAGGCTGGGCCGGGTCAGGGAAGAGAACACACAGAAAGACAGAAGGAACGAGGAGTGATAAAAGAGAAAGAAAGAGAAGAGACAGATGATAGAGGAGAGAGAAGACAGAAGAGAAGAGAGGGGAGAGAGGAGAGAGGAGAGAGGAGAGAGTGGGGAGAGGAGAGAGGAAAGAGGAGAGAGTGGGGAGAGGAGAGAGGAGAGAGGAGAGAGTGGAGAGAGGAGAGAGTGGAGAGAGGAGAGAGGAAAGAGGAGAGAGTGGGGAGAGGAGAGAAGGGAGAGGGAGAGAGAGAGGATTGAGAGAAAGATAATTGAAGGGAGAGAGAAGAGAGACTTGTACAGGATATATATCATAAAGGAGAGAGACTTGTACAGGATATATATCATAAAGGAGAGAGACTTGTACAGGATATATATCATAAAGGAGAGAGACTGTACATCGTAACCTCCTAACAAATACACAGCTCAAAAAGTGTAAGGGAACATGTAATCATCACAGTATGACACCAAATCAATTAAACTTCAGGGATACCTATTGATTTGCATAAGCAATTGTTTTGGTGCAAATGAAAGTGCCAACAGGTGCACTGGAGTGGCAACAGCAAGACAACCCCCAAAAAAGAATGGTTTTGAAGGTGGTGGCCACAGACAAATGCTCTCTACTCATCCTTCCAGGCTGATTTTTCTCTAGTTAGGCATTTGCATTTGCTAGGGTCCATGTCACTACTGGTAGCATGAGGTGGTACCTGCTGCCCATTCCGGTTGCACAGGCAGTCCAGCTCCTCCAGGATGACACATCCATACATGTCGCTGCAAGAAGGTTTACAGCCTCAAGAGCATGTAGGAGATACCAGGAGATGGGCCGTTACACGAGAAGAGCTGGACAGGGCTGTAGAAGGGAATCAACCAGGAGCAAGACCGTTATCTGCCTCTTTGGGCGAGGAGCATTGGGAGGAACATTGCCAGAGCCCTCATCATCAAATGACCTCCAGCAGGCTACTAGTGTGCATGTTTCTAAACTGTCAGAAACAGACTCCATGAGGGTGGCATGGGGGCCCGACATCCTCTAATGGGACCTGTGCTCACAGTCCTGCACCGGGAAACTCGACCGGTATTCGAGTCTTCCATTGGTGCCCTTCTCAATTCATTGATGAGAGCAGGTTCACCCTGAGCACATGGGACAGACATGAAAGAGTCTGCAGATGCCTTGGGAAATGTTATGATGCCTGCAACATCATCCAGCATGACCAGTTTGGTGGGGGGTCAGTGATGGTCTGGGGAGGAATATTCTTGGATTGTTGCACAGACCTCCACGTGCTAGCCAACAGTACCCTGATCGCTGTTAGTTAACGGGAAGAAATCCTCAGATCCATTGTCAGAATTTGGGCACGTGCTGTAGGCCCTGGGTTTCTTCTGGTGCAAGACAATGCCCGGCCTCATGTGGCCAGAATGTGTAGGCATTTCTTCCTGATGCAATTTTCCACGAATGTGTTCTGAAGACCCTCATGCCCAGTTGAGTAAAATGTAGATTTATTTTAAATCAGCATAAGCATAATGAAGACCTTGCCTTTGTTTGACAGTTAGTGTTCAGGTTGTATACATGGTCTTTTGTGCTATTCTTTGTCAAGAAGCTAGTTTGACATTTTCCCAGTATTTCGTCCTCACTGGGGAAATGATGGAGTTGATGATTGATGATACAAAAATCTTTTTTTTAAAGGTTGTTTTCAAGCTGATTTCTTGGTAGCTATTGGGGTTGAATTTGCCTCAGCTTTTGTATATTGGGGTGGTCAGACCTTGATTCCAAATATTGGCATACTGACCTTTGTAGTGCTACAACCTGCCTTTGAATGGGATTTCCCTGTCTGGAACAGTGGATAGTGTGTCTGGAAGGGGAGCCAAAGGTTTCAGGTTTAGGACGCGGCCTACCAAACATTACATTAGGAGCTGAGCATATTGCTGAAGAGTGTCTGTCAAACGTTACATATACCCGAGCAAAATGCTGAAGAGTTTAAACATGGCTGTCAAACATTACATATACCAGAGCATATTGCTGAAGAGTTTAAACATGGCTGTCAAACGTTACATATACCAGTGCATATTGCTGAAAAGTTTAAACATGGCTGTCAAATGTTACATATACCAGAGCAAAATGCTGAAGAATGTAACTTTTTTGAGTAAGCCTCATTGTATATTTGATTAACACATTTTAAGAATTATCATTTCTAGTTTGACAATGCCTACATGACTTAACCGGTAAAAATAAAACTATGTTTTACTGCATATGCATTTAAAAAAAAGTGTAACAAAAACATCCCCTTGTAAACATAGCTTTCCCCCATTACACTAAATGACTGGTTGCTCCACATTGAAGCTGTGCCGACTGAAAAACTAAACTTCCTGTAGCTAATTATCAGTCTCCGACAGGCAGTGGAGGAATTCTGGCTCAACCTTCCATGCAGAGCTGCTTTTGCTTGCGGGCTTTTCAGCATTGGTCACAACCCAGGGGTCAATCATGTTTTCACTGGGGAGAAAAGAGTTTAGCAGTTTAAGCATCTGACCGGAGAGACAGGCTGCTTGATCGGCTACAAGAGCTGGCAATAAAATCTTTGATCAACTCATTTAAGCCTAATTGTTCCCCAATAAATCACTCTTGATATGAGTCTGCTAAATTTCTATATTGTTTTCTTTATTATAAATTCTAAAAACATTTACTGAAAAAAATTATGAATTATGCATGTCTCTGGTCTGAATTATTTCCTAGATAAGCTTCCTATTTGTTCAGGCAGAGCAACATTTTATTTTCAAATCTTGGTGATCGGGTTTGAATAAAAACCAAAGCAAGCTGAATGCAAATTTTGTATAAACCACTAAAAGAACAAATCAGAACTGAACCAAACCACTGAAAAGTGGAATGAGAACTTGGCTGTAACACAAAAAAACTAAATTAGTACTAAGCCAAACCACTAAACACCTATTTCAGAACAATGCCAAACCACTAAACACCTATTTCAGAACAATGCCAAACCACTAAACACCTATTTCATAACCAAGACAAACCACTAAACACCTATTTCAGAACAATGCCAAACCACTAAACACCTATTTCAGAACCAAGACAAACCACTAAACACCTCTTTCAGAACAATGCCAAACCACTAAACACCTATTTCAGAACCAAGACAAACCACTAAACACCTCTTTCAGAACAATGCCAAACCACTAAACACCTCTTTCAGAAACATGCCAAACCACTACAAAGTGACAACCTCAGTACAGCCTATCCACCTCTACACCATCTTCTCCCTCACTAATCTCATTCAATCTCTACCGCTTTCTCCATTTTTCCTCCCCGTATCAATGTTTCCTCACCCTCTCCACCTCTCCTCATCAGCTCTTCCAGTCATGTTTCACTAAGCGCTTGACACAAACCTGAGGGCAGTGTGTGTCTGTGTTTCTGGGTGTGTGGGTATTGGTGTTACAGAACTGCGTATCAGCACTGGGGACAGTTAAGCGGTATTACTTGAACCCACAAAAACCCTCATGTGGTACATTCTGTGTAAGGAGCGTCATTGATATGAAAATCTCTGGAGTGACTAGAATCTTTGGTGTGTGAATTTTAGTACTATTGACTTCTCTTCGAGACTAACTTAACTTACGGTAAATGAACGTCCTATGGGATGAGCTGAGGAGAAGAGTCCACGAGCATGCACTTCAGAATCTGAAGGACTTTGAGAGACTCTCTATGGAGGAAAGTTTTCGATCCCATTACATTTGTTCTCCAACCTCTTTATAGAGGACTCAAAGCTTCAAGGAAGGCTGCACAAAGTTCTGAATGAAAGACTGTCAATAATTGTGGCACACATATAAGGTGCTCTAAAACTAATCTAATCATCATAGTATAACACCAACTCAATTAAACTTCAGTGATATCAATCAGTCCAGTTTGGAAGCATAAGCAAATGTCACATCTTTTGGTGCAAATGAAAGTGACAACAGGTTCCCTGGAGAAACAACTGCAAGATAACCTTAAAAATGCAGATGGTGACAATCTCTCTTTTTGATCCTTCTTGTCAGAGTCTTGTCAAGTTTAGTATTTTGCCAGTGTTTTGGTCACTACTGGTTTCCATTGACCGCTCCTGCATAAAATGTTTCTCAACGCAATACACACTGTAAAGTTAAGTCTTGGATATTTCATGTATTTCCAGTGTATTTGAGATAAATATTTACTACGATGTTGTTGGGACATCTTCTTTTACTCCAATTGATTCTGCAAAGAAATGTCCACCAGTTGCAGTGGTTTCAAACCAGTGAATGTGTTTTGTGTGTCTGTGTGTACCTGTGTGTGTGTGTGTGTGTGTGTGAGAGTGTCATTGTGTATTTCTATGATCTAAAACAGTGCTGAGAGGCTACATTGTTAGAAGGGTTGTTTTTCAAAATCAGAGACGTCGATTTTGTATCTCCTACTTTAACCAAGGACCCAGATTTAACCAAGGACCCAGATTTAACCACTGACCCAGATTTAACCAAGGACCCAGATTTAACCAACGACCCATATTTAACCAAGGACCCAGATTTAATTTAGGAGCTAAATTTTACCTAGGACCCAGATTTAACCAAGGACCCAGATTTAATCAAGGACCCAGATTTAACCAACGACCCATATTTAACCAAGGACCCAGATTTAATTTAGGAGCTCAATTTTACCCAGGACCCAGATTTAACCAAGGACCCAGATTTAATCAAGGACCCAGATTTAACCAAGGACCCAGATTTAAATAAAAAAGCTTGTCCTACTAACGTTCCCAAGAGAAAGAAACAGCTTCAAGGTCAATGTTGATTACTTGCTTTTTCATTCATGTTAATAATTTTTTTTATTACGGTTGCTTTTTGTTCTAATAAAACCCTTTGAATTTATTGTAATTAGGAAAGAGAAAGTGAGAGAAATAGGTGCGAGTGAGAATCCGATTGGATAATATCAGGAATATGATGAGGGGAGGGAGATGAGTAGTTAAAAGAGGAGAAGGAGATGTGTAGTTAAAAGAAGAGAGGGTGGAAAGAATAATATAGAGGAGAGAGGAATGTTGTTAACAGAGGAGTGGGAGGAGTGTCGTTAATAGAGCAGAGGGAGGAGCGTAGTTAATAGAGGAGTGGGAGGAGCGTAGTTAATAAAGGAGTGGGAGGAGTGTAGCTAAAAGATGGAGGAGAGGAGGATGATCTGTAGAAAGTAGTAAGTGTGACATCATTCTCCTTCTGTTTTAGCCCCCATCAAGAGTATTATAGAAAAGAAGATGAAGAAGGAAAGATGGAAATAAAGAAAGATGGAAAGAGAAGTGTTGTAATGATTCATGTGGGGGATCTGGATCTAATAATAACCAGCCGATATCTTCTGACTGAAATAATGTGGATATGGGTCAGCCATTGGTGTGTGTGCGTTCTGTGCGTTCCTGGTTGTGTAGTTGTGTGGTTGTGTGTATATCCATGTGTGTGTGTGAGAGATCAGTCATAATCAAGGTAAAGGATCATTACCCTAGGTTCGTCTGTCAGACTATACACAAACAGGATTGGAAGAAAGTTTTATTTATACTTATACAATTGTCATTATTCATTGTTCATTTATATTTATAATTAATTGTGTTTTTATTTATATACACTATGTAAATTCACTGTCATTATTATCATTCTTATTATTTAATTGTATATTCTGGATATCACTTTCGTCATTATGATTCATATTATTTATATAAAGTCCTTTGAAAAAATTAATTCTGGAAAAACGTTCTCCCAGTTGATGTCAGATACTGGTAGACAGTTATAGGAAATGTCGTATTGAGGTTATTTTAGCCAAAAAGGGCCATGTCAGTTATTAGGGCATAGGGTGACCTAACACCCTATGCCCTATAGAAAATGGCATTTTTGTAAATATTTTGTTAAATGGTGAAAATGTAATTGTATTTGGTTTAATTACATCACATTTATCTATATATATTGTTTGAAAGAAGACTGTATATATTTATTTAGATTGATGTAGAGAGCGATGGCACCAAATTTCACACACCTGCTCCCCATTCACACCTGAGACCTTGTAACACTAACGAGTCACATGACACCGGGGAGGGAAAATGGTTAATCGGGCATTTTCACTTAGGGGTGTACTCACTTTGTTACCAGCGGTGTAGACATTGATGGCTGTGTGTTGAGTTATTGTGAGGAGACAGCAAATTGACACTGTTATACAAGCTGTACACTCACTACTTTACGTTGTAGCAAAATGTCACGTCTTCAGTGTTGTCACATGAAAAGATTTTATCAAATATAAAAAAAAATTTGAGGGATGTACTCACTTTTGTAAGATAATGTATATAATATGTATATTCACTGTTGTTATTTTCATTCATATTATTTATGTATATACACTATGTATATTCACTGTTGTTATTTTTATTTATATTATTCATATATATACATATATATATATACTATGTATATTCACTGTTGTTCTTTTCATTCATATTATTCATATATTGTCACGTCCCCGTCTAGGGACGCGCCCCCACCTCTGCGTGTGGTGAGCCGGCGCGCGACGTCGCCGGAGTTCTAGTCGTCATTGCTCGTGTTGTCCTGTTTCCCATGTCCTGTGAATGCGCCCTTCCCTAATTCCCTACAGGTGCAACCTGTTGGCCTGCCTTATAATCCCTCCTGTGTCTTGTCCTTGTGTCCGTT
>JACXGK010011200.1:0-16477 GCA_016801125.1 Novumbra hubbsi
TATATAATACGTATATACATATATTAAGCACACAGCTCCCCCGGTGGTAGTTGCAGCCTGTGTTCTTTTGCGATATTTTCTCAGTGTGTCATGCTTCATTTATCCCTCGTAACTGTAGCTTCACTTTGTAAAAGAACGTATTCACATTCACTGCACTTTCTGTATATTCTTCCCAGACGCACTCAGTTACTAGTTTCTGTACAGACATTTAGGTAAGTCGTTGGTAGACAAACTGTACGTGACAAAAAAATATAAAATAAAAAGAAGCTAAATAGAGCAGTAGAAAGGGCATCCTTTGCAGACATAGTGCATTCTGCATACTTTCTAAAAACCTTATTGGTTACAGGGATTCTTGAAATTGAGCTTTTGCAATTATTGAGCACCGGGGGTAAAGAGGCCACCTGTAAGGGAACATTTTGTCACTTTAATCAAAGTCATCTGTGAATCTTGCTGAAGGGCAAACTTAACTATGAAGTCATTAGGATCAGTATTTTGTTTTTATGGTAATTATTTTTATTTATTTAATCTTATGTCAATATCAGTGTGAAGAAACCTATGAAGGTTACGTCCATGACGGATACATATTTTGCTCTAGATTATCCTGTTTGTCTTATGACCTAAATCATGTATATCCTTTTGAAATGTTACAACACCTTGTATTAGATTTTTCCTGACAAACTCAAACCGCTAATGCTTGACTTTTTATGTATTGCTTTCTTGTGAGTGGTTAGGTGAGTAAATGTTACTATCTTTTTTTAGATGATGGCGCTTTAAGTAGTCACTACATGTCTGGTAATTTTTGCTAGAGCTATTACACTTTAATTATTTTCTCTTAATCAAATGTACAAATGTTTACTTATTTAATGGTATTGCAAATATGCAAGTTCCCATGTGAAGTTTCATACATTCCTAAAACCATCATTGCCATGACTTCACTGTACAGTGTTTTTATTTAAGCGTCTTGGGCCGTCATTAGAGTTAGCTGAGGCAACTGGGTTTTCTAGTTTTTATAAGACTTTCAATAACTTGGACTATATGTCACATTCAGGAGAATTTACATTTGCTTGATATCGGAATGAACCTGATTAGTACTCAAACCCATCAGGTATTAACCACAATCCCATTGTGATTCATTGATGCAGGCCTACAATGAGCTAAAACATCCATGCAGTCACTAATCATTAACATTGATTACATGGCTGAGATTAGAGACTAGTTGCTCTATCAAACCTTTCCTTGTATTCTTCCCTTTGGAAAGACAACAGAACAAAGCTGACCTGGCTGGCAGAGTCCCAAGTAAAGCTGTTCTGCTGGAGGGGCTCATCAGAATGATGAAGCTCGCAGCATGACATCGTAATCTTGTGCATTGGTCCTCTCTGAAGCCACATGTGTGTTAAGCTGTGCTCCTGACGCAGAGCATGGCACCACCCACTCCAAAACAGATTAACGTTTCACTGGTTATGTCTGCCCGTTGATCCCTAGAAGTAGTTTAGAGCGCATCCATTATTGTTTTACAACTTGTTTTGATACGTAATTTCATTGACGTTCAACATTTTAGATGTAGCATTTAATGTGCATAATCCAGGTAATAATTTCCTTTTGAGGAGTTAAAAACCTCAGCTCTTTTTTGGTAGTGGCCCTTGTCGAGGTGTAGTTGATTTGTATTGCTTCAACGCATGTTAAGTCTGATATTCCATAGAGATGTAGGTGTACAAAAGGAAGTTCAACACCAAGTAATGCCTGAAAGATGACTCTTAACTGGTGATGGAATCAGTGTTATCACCTGGCTGCTTAATATGACCATTTAAGATAAAAATACACCAATGTATGTTATGCAAGATTTTAATTCTGCTGAATTTGTCTCTCTGTAAGTTCTCTTGTCTCTTCAATACTCTCAATGACCAGCAGGGTTATAAACAGCACATTGTCTCTTACTGGCAACAAGTGGAGTATGTCTCCTTGATACATGCATTTTTATGGATACATTTCACAGGTTGGTCTCTAAACCTTTGTACGCTCTCAAATCTTCTACATGCCCTGTGGAGTGGCTTTAAGCTCTGTAAGAATGTTTAGAAAAATAATTTGTAGAATCTGAGGATTGCACTAAACTTTTAAAACACAATGTACACCTTTGCTGTGGATGACAGTTTGGTCTGTGTTTAATTTTTTTTTAATGTACATGTAAATCTAAATTACAAGTCTGCTCATTAATGTTGTATAGAGTGGTTATTATTTTAACAATAAAAACACAAAACGTATTGAGTTTTTTCTTTTTTTCAAATCAAGTCATGGTCTTTCAATTCAAAAACACATGCATTTTCATTTCATGGCCTGTAACATCAACTCTTGCATCTTTAACCCAACATATGTTTTGCCAGAGGTGTGGTTAACTAGTATCCAAGTGGTCATCTCGTAGCATTGTGGTCTAGTCTATCTAGTTCAGCCTATAATTTGAAAAGAATAAATAAACATATACACATTTGACCATTGTAGAAGTATATAGAATCTGATTTTCTATTGGACAAGCATACCAAATTAATTAAGACAAATGTGCTCAAAGTTGACCAGTTTCGCATAACCCACCATATCATTAGACACCCATGTCTTAATCATCAGAAAGATGAAGATCGATCAAATGTAGAGGTAAACTCAGAAAAATTAAATAAGAACAAATGCTTTGTGTGACAAAGTAAGAGTGAAGTTTTGCAGACTTGGGAATGCCTATTGTTTTATTCTATATAGTCAATCCTCCATGGAAATTCCATAATTCTTAACAAATAATCAATTCGTTTTACAAGTCTGTTTTGAGGTTTTCAAACGATACAGTTTTCTCTTGCAATGATAAAAACATGGTCTTTACACGCCTGATGGTATGGGGGTATGCAAAAGAGGTCAAACTTTCTCTCTTATATTTCACATTTTGAGTGCTTCCACAATATGCATATGGTTTAAATGTTTGAAATAAACGTGCTACATAAAGTAATTGAATTCAAAGGCTTGTTCATTCAATGTCATCTCAAAGAGGTTTGACATGACACCACAAAAACAGTTGGCCACAGCAGCACACTATAAAACCAGACTTTACTTAACTAGTGTACTACTTATTAGGTAGAAGTCCAATTTGAGGTTAATCTCTCCAGCGGTGTCCACATTCATGATTGCAGCATTTGTAGAACGTTGTCATTGGTTCATCCGCTGATCTCGTCTGAATCTGCATGAAGTACGCTCGGGGATGCTCGCATTTGGGACATTTTTCTAAAGAACGAACCCAAGAGAGTACACATTAACAGTTCATATTTTAAATAATATTATACTACTAAATTTCCATCAATTAGTGTTCATTGACTTGTAATCTTGTTATAATCGCTTTGGTCACACCCTCCTTACAACACCTGGACCAGAAAATGCATATTTAGGTCTTGTTCAGTATTGGAAGACCAGGAAGAGACATCTTATGCAATTGTTTAGAGGCAGGATTGTACACAGTGCCCCTTTACAGTAAATACATCTATACAATTAACAGTTATTGTTACCCATTTGGCCCACATGCTCCGTTTAGAGCTGGTGGACATCACCTCATCCAAACATGACCATAGTAATTATTAGAATTAATTATTTATCTGGTGGCAACGTTTTGCAAGTTGGCCATTTGATTACCTGGTGTGGAATCCACATTTTCCCAGGCTGCAGCTCCACCAAGCACATCATCAACCTCTTTCAGTTTGGGATACTTCCTGTTGTTAACCTATCAGAAAAGAAATGATGTATCAATACGTTATAAAATGGCACATGAGCGGTTTTTGTTGTTCGTTGACTTCTAGCGGTTACATTCAAGTTAGTTTACCTTCCTAGTTATGTTATGCACGTAAGGACATGTGTTGCAGGCGAATCGGTAGCACTTCTGTCCTTCCTCTACAATCAACACATTCCCACATGTTGGACAAAACAGAAGCATGTTAACCTGAGTATTCTGTTGACAAAATTGGTCAATAATCTAAAATCACTTTTAGAATGTTTACACTATCTATTTAAATCACATTGCGGGAAATAACAATACGTCTGCGTTGTTGACATCCATTCTCGTGTGAAATACTTGGTTACTTATAAAACGGCTCGGTGTGAACCTTTATATAGGATGTTGAGGACGATGCTGTTAGTGGTTATGTTTCAAATTGTCTAATTCCTATTTAAATCAGATGTTTTTTCATTTAAATGTATCTAAATTACACTAATAAAATATATAAAAATGAAACAATGCTGATAGAAATTGCAATCGCCCAAATTAGTTACTGCGGAACCATTATACTACAAAACGGAAACACTCCGGTGTTAGGTTGACTCCGGTATGTTCGTTATGTTGTAGCCGTTAGCCAGACATCTCGTTATTTACTTTTGAGCTAGCCAGCTACGGGGTTAATCCCAAATCGTATCCTAAACCCTTCGCACCCGTGGTGATTTTAGATATGGATATATTTATAATTCTCTGTCTTCTTGGAATAGTGTAATTACGTAAATCGGAAATAAATGGTTAGTTTCTTCACCCATATCCATCTTAGAACAACCAGGAATTCAATGCCAAAAAATCTATTGGTCAAATGCCTGATGGGCGGGAGCGTTCTTGCTTTCATTGGTCATTGAGGAAAATATATTGCTTAATTTTACTGGCTAATTTTTTTGCCAGTTGGTTTGATATTTACATGTTCACTTAGTATGTCTGATGGATTCAAAAGCTACTGTCTATATGTTTTTCGTGATCACGTCAAAATGTTTCAAATTATATCATTTATTAATAGAGTTCTTGTGAAGTTCCTTTACTTTTGCATGGAATCTCGTATGCAATAACTAACTTCTCAGCCACCTTTTGCTACAAACTCTTGTTACAGCGTCAATGATGGAGAGCACACAGCCCCCTAACCTGGACATGGATCTGTCTGTGAAGGAAGAAATGTCAGCAGAGGAAGAAATGAATATAAGCCAAGTGGAGCATGAACAACCTGAGGAGGTTGAAGAGGAAGAGGAAGAGGAGGAGGACGAAGAAGCCCTTCCACACTCAGAATTCCTGGACATCTTTCAAGAGGGACTCGCTCGCCTTGTGCAGGACCCTTTACTCTGTGACCTTCCCATTCAGGTCGGTGACCTAATTCATACTGGTGAAATGTCTCTATATTTGTGAAAGTCTCCGGCCTAGCCACAGTCTCACTTCCTCCTGTCTCTTATAGGTGACGCTTGAGGAGGTGAATTCTCAGGTGGCCTTGGAGTACGGACAGGCCATGACCGTCCGTGTGTGCAAGGCAGATGGGGAAGTAATGCGTGAGTTTCTGACTAATGTAAAAATGCATTTCCCCCTCTATTTGGAGAAAAAAAGGGTAAAACGTTATGTTTGTGTTAATCAGCAATAGTGGTTGTGCAGAATGCTACAGTGCTGGACCTGAAGAAAGCCATCCAGAGGTTTATGGAGCTGAAACAGCAGCGCGAGGGAGGTGTAAAGCATGTTAGCTGGTAATGCTCATTATACACACACACTTATTGTGGGAACCTGATAACCCCAAAAAATACAGCTCAATCTCAAAATCCTGTAGTACCCTCTTTAACCTAATGTGCCTTTAGTTAACCTTGCCCTAACACCTAACACTAAACCCAAGTGGTTTAATTACCAAACCTTAATGTAACCCACATTTTAATGGAAACTGTCCTGTGAGCTCAGTCAAGGTAGAAGGCTGAAGAGGGCTTTTCATCCAGTCTAGAATTCCTAGCTGAGCTGTGTGATGAAACCAGAGACGCAGTAAAGAGTTTGATCTTTAATATATTTAGTTCATCAAGACCTGATGTGTGACTTAAATTTTCCTAAGCAGTGTATGTATGTGTAAAAGTGCAATAAGAATTTGAATACAAACACGTGCTCTGTTTTTTCTTTCTTGTGCAGGAGATATGTATGGAGAACCTTCCATCTTGTGTTTCAAGGACAAAAGCTTGACGTTGACAAAATTGAATTAAAGGAGTATGTTTTAAGCAAATGTCACTGTGGTCATTGAATATGTCAATGTCAATTGTTTCAGAGATTAGGGCTCATTATGTTCTTGTAAACAGGAATTCTTCTGTGTGTTGTGCTCAGCTATGGGATCAGAAACCGAGATGAAGTGACATTCATGAAGAGACTGAGGAAAAAGTGAAATAAAGGTACAGTGGACCTGATATTTGATTTCATCACAGGCTTAAAATGTACAGTATTTTCAACCATGTTTTGCTTTATTCCATTAAGCCTGTATTGGGGAAAAGTTATACGTTTGCTAGGGTTTTGGCTTTGCATATATTTAAAACAAACTTTGTCAACAAAAAGGGGTTTTGTTTCTATTCTTCTTGACAAATAGGCCGGTCCCTCATCCATGTAAATTAATGACAGTAACTCTTCAGTCAGTTGTGGTCATGTGAAGGGCATTTGCATTATGAATATAGTTGTGCAATGATTTTAAGTCTGGTTTTCTATTCATAGATTGCATTATTGCGAGAAGATCCTTGCTGTCCCTGTTGCTTCTACTTGGAGATCTACAGCAACAATATTTCGCCTATATACTCTCTGAAAGACTATTCAATAATTGTCGTCTTAGGTTTTTACATTTTGTAGGTATACATGCATGGCATATGTTGTTTGGTTTCTTTTGTAGAGTATGTATCATAATTTGTATATTAAAAATGTCAATGCCACTAC
This sequence comes from Novumbra hubbsi, assembly GCA_016801125.1. NCBI lineage: Eukaryota > Metazoa > Chordata > Actinopteri > Esociformes > Umbridae > Novumbra > Novumbra hubbsi. Next base: position 6,707 of record JACXGK010011200.1, read on the forward strand.
ATGAGGATATTTAACAGTGCAATCAAAGAAGTATAAAATAATGCTTGAATACAACGAATGTGTTTGTAATGTTGTCTGATATCAAATCAAATAACCAGACCAGAATGTGACTATAGAACCACAATATTTAAATAACTCCTGTAGTTCCTGGTTACATCTAAAACGAAATAGTTCACAATTTCCTGGAGTGCTTTGAGGAGCATACTGTTGTCCACAGAATAACATACAGTAGGAGTGCCTTTCAAATCAGGTAAACATCTATATTGTAATATTTGCAGCAAACATTTGTTTCTAAGATGAATAATTTATTTATATTTTAATTTGTTTTGCTGTTTCAGTGTAGGTTTTCTCATGCTGTTGAAGAAAACATTTGTCTTAATGTAATTGTACATGTTCTACGTTAACGCTTTCATTGGTGCTTTACATACAGTTGATGCTATATCTCTGCTTTTGCTTACCGTCCAAGTGTTTTAGTGCTGAAAAATTATTCATATGTTTGCTTTTATTTTGACTGTTATGCTCTGGATAACTGGTATGTTTTTCAGACTGGCCTACATTACTGGTGCTGTTTACTTGTGGTATATGCTCAAGGTGGTGTTTAGAGCCCCATTTATTCTTGGTGCTAATGTGTCATTTGCCCTGATATTCTCCACATTCTAATTGTGGCCACATGTAGATAGTCCAAAGACAGACTATGGTATTGTTCCATAAGTAGATAGTGAGACACATTTGAAACATTTTAATGACAACAAGGAAATATTACAGACTGTCATTGTTTTATTTTGGGATATTTTCCTCTATATGGGAGTAAACAAAATATCGCTACAGTTTGCAAATGGTGTCCTATTTAAGGGGCCCACATTTTTTTGCTAGGTTTATTAGAGGTTTTGTTTGGCTTGTATGAGTGCCACTGGAACTGGTTCACGTGTCTTCAATGAGGATGTAACTGCTGATTGCAGGAGTAGGATGAATCCTGAAGTGTGCAGAAATATCTTGTCTCAAATGCAAAGCCAAAAAACATTACTTAATTCACTATCCAAATACTTATAGGTTGCACTGTACTGATATATTTTCCTGTCCAGGGCAACCAGTACATTCTTAATAATATAAATGTATTAGATAAGTGGCACTTAACATCAATAAGTGTATTCCCAATAAATAAAAAATAGGAAGTAGTTAGACACCGCCCTGTGCAATTGTATCCTGTACAAGGGGATCATCTGTTCACCTGCCCACTTTAACCTCCTCTTCCTGTGCCTAGTAGACAGGAGTGAAACCTGATGGGGTCTTCTGATGTAACCGCTGTTGATAAGTGGTTATTTGAGTATTTCTGGACTTTCTGTTTGCTGGAACATGTCTGCCAATTCTCGTCTCATCTCTCATTAACAAGGTGTTTTGCCCACAGAACTGCTGTTCGCAGGATGTTTTCTGTTCAACGCACCGTAGTATGTAATCTCTTGAGACTTTAGTGTGTGAAAATACCATAGGGTCAGCTGTTTGTGAGGTGCTCAAACCACTATATTGAGGTAACATTATCTACATCACGCTGCAAAAATCGGTCTTATCAGGTACAATTATCTTGTTTCCAGGTTTGAGAATGAGATGGATTTCCTTAACCAGCTACATTTGTATTAGATTTGAGTTTGGTTTAGATTTGGTTTGAGTAAATATGCCTTAAAAATATTGTTTAGCATATAAATCTTGATTTGAGTTTTGGTTTATGTGAAACAAGTTCTTTTGATTTAAGAGATACATGTTGTGTTACATTATACCCTCTAGAAAAAGGCAGTCAAATCGCACCGGAGAATACGACAATGGACTAGTCTTTCTGGCACCTGAGCCCATAGCAACCTGAAAGTCTCAGGGTTCCCCTCGTGGGAGTTGAACTGCGTTATCTCCCTTTAGTGTTCAACACATAGCCAGGCAGGAAAGCAGAGGGAGAATCATTTCTTCTCGTTAAAGACTGTGTCTCACCTCAAGGAATGTAGTCGCTCTTCTCCGAGCGACTGCAGACATGATGTCCAGGAATATACATTGGTTGTGATCGTCAAAGTGTAGTAGGTCTCAGTTTTGCTTTCGGTGAATCCTCTCCTTTTCCTGTAAATTGTGGCAACGAACGATAACCACTGTGGTTAGCCTGGTGCTGTGGCCTGCAGCTCCTGGGGGAGGGCTGTTACAGTGAGCCCTGTCCAGTTTCGGCGAGCAGGGTTAGGGTTAGGGTCAGGGTTAGGGTTAGGGTTAGGGTTAGGGTCAGGGTTAGGGTTAGGGTTAGGGTTAGGGGGGAACCCAGAACAATCTGCCATGTATCCCACCTTCCAGCCTCTGGAATTCAGATCACCCGAAGCATCTTTAATATTTTCTGTTCATTGAGACACAATGTGGAACATAAATATTCCCTAAATTGTTTGAGCAGTGTATGTGAACAAAACCTGGTTGTCTGTGTGTACTAATTACATTTCTGGTGCTCAATTACTGTTATACTGAGATCACTATCCTGGAAAAAACACATCATTATTAACATTCAACATGCCTTTTTCATCAATCTACTTCTTTACATTAGTATTTTGACCTTTTTGTTTCTGCTGATGTTACACTGTAAGGGGAACTGCAAAGTTTCAATGATTGGCCCATACCTTGCATCTCTTGCTCATTATGATGAATATCTATTACAATTTCCGAATTAATCTCGACACAGGACGTTTGAGGCTGCTCTAACCAAGACTAATTGACCATAGATAATGTTCAATCTTTATAATTTTCTGATAAGATTCTGCTGGTTCTCCTTAGCTTGGCAAATGGTTGTCTCTTCTAACGACATGGAGCTGGAAAGAATCTCCCAGGAGATTAACCGTCTGTCATTTAAGATACAGCAGCTGCAAGAACGCAAGGACATGTTGAACGTCCTGCAAGAATTCAGAAACCGCACTGACTTTAACAGCACAGGTAATTTGGAAATTCACTCTGAGCCCCTAAAATGAACATGGTTGAACGTGATTTGGCCTCTAGTTTTTTTGAGTGAGCAGGACTCAACTGAGGCTTCCTTCAATTTATTTTACCAACTGGATGGTACTTGCCACTTCATAAGCAGATCTTTCCAGATGATGTATGGAGTCATATCCGATGAATATTACTAAATGAAGTGACTAATTATAAATGGACATAGGGCTGACTTTACACTTAGAACACCCTCATTGGAAATGAATGCTTTCTTATCTATCTTCATGGACTGACATGATAATTCATTGTCTCCTACTGAGACATGTATTACCTATCTGTGTCCAGCAGAGGTCTCCAAGGCGCAGACTGAGATTCAACAAATTGACCATAAATTACAGGAGCTGTTTAAAAAGAAGGCGGAGCTGCAGGCGGAGCTGGAAGCAAACCAAGACAAGATTCCTAATCACATGAGAAAAGGTGTCTATCAGCTACACTGTGATACTGTCTGTTTTCACATAGCAATCTCTAAATACTTGTATTCTGATCATGTTTCTCTCCCTTGTAGATGATTACATCAGAAGTCTGGGTGGGGTGTCAGTTCTCCCTGAATCGTCAGTTTTTTATGTAGAAGCTCCACCCTCTATACCAGGTGAACCACAGAAAATGTATCTCAAATTAGTATTATAATAACTATAAGGTACAACTCCATTTTGTTGGGTTGTTTAGGAAATGCCTCCAATTTGCAAAATGTTGTCCCCTTGCATTAGGTAAAGAAGTTCACTTTTACTTAGTAGTAGGAGAAAAAAACTGTCATAAACTGACAGAACTTATATTAAAATATATTAAACTGTCTTACTGAAAATCACCATAACAGCAAAGGCGTTTCATTTGAAACCTCACCTTAACTCTGTAGCTCCGGAGGTGATCCTGGACATCCAGAAGCTTCCTCCCATCTCTTCTCGGACCCAGTGCCCAGAGTGCCGGCAGTTCATCACTACAGAGATTGTCACTTCCATCGGCGATGCAGCATGTCTGGTCTGTGTCACAATGTCTATATTAGGGTGAGTTGACCAACACTACTTTATAAATGTATTAGAGGTATGCAGTCTTTAAGCAGATAGAAGGTCATTGTTCAACTTTATCCTTTACCCTTTGCTATGGGATGGAATATTCTGATTCGGTGAACAATGAAGAGGACACCTCGTCAAGACTTAAAAGTAAAGGGCACAACAGGTTAACTTTCGAGATAAAATTCCAGTTGGGTTTTGGTGTACTATACACATCAAGAGGAAAAAAGCCAGCTAATATCGAATCCCCAAAATCACCCATCGAGATTTCAAGTAAAGTCTGATGCCTCCTGATTTAAAACCATTGTTCCTGTTCTTCCTCTCATTCAGCTGTGTGGCTGGTTGCTGCCTGATCCCTTTCTGCATTGATAACTTCAAAGATGTCACGCATAGATGTCCTGGGTGTCGAAGTGCAATAATCACCATCAAAAAGCTCTGAGTTACTGGCCCATATGCACACAGAAACCTGGAAAGCTGCCCTGAAAATGGGGCATCTGCCAGGCATTGAGGTATTCCCCTGAGGTGTTGCCATTTAGCACATAGCCAGACCGTACCTTCCTGGAGTTCAAATGTTGCCTTTATTTTACCAGGTAATTTGAATAAGAACACATTCTCATTTACAGTAACAACCTGGGGAATAATTACAAAGGAAGACATTTTAGCCTGGACACAGGGGTTATGATTAGTTTTATTGGATCTTTAGGGCAGTGGAAAAGGAGGGAAATGGACAATGACAAAGTGGACATCTTTTCCCAAACAACGGTCAGTTTTACTATTATCTATACTCTAAGATCTGCGGCTGGATTGGATCCTCTACATTTCAAGTGTACATTTTGTTCTGACAACACAATTTCTTCACCTGCGTAGTTTATCTACATTAATATTTGTCTTCATTGTTCTGATGAGTATGTGTACAGTATTCCTGTATGGTATTCCTAATGAACTCTAAAGCTGCTTGTTACTTATTAAAGCCTAGTAGTATGCTCAAAAACCTCAGTCAATGAATCCAGCCTTGTTGCCACTAAGGGTGGAGCAAGCAGTCATTAAGTTGAGGGTGGGGATCACTTTTTCAGGGACAGTTGGTAATAACTGTTTTCCTAAGATACATTTATCATTTCCGCACTGACTATTGTGTTTACTCTGGTTCTCTTTGATTTATATTACATTTTATATGTAGATCTGACACCATGCAGTGTGACAAATATGCAAAATTAGAAGATATCAAGAATATGTTTTCACAGCACTGTATATTATATGTTTTATGACACAGTAAAGGCTGCATATACACAAAAACATTATTGGTATACAATACACATACTGTATACAGTCCCTATATGTAAAAACGATATGCTACATTTGTATAAAATGCATGACTTAAAAGATATTCACAATGTGCAAAATGCATGGCATGTATTAATACACCAATTCATGGGGGGCAATACTAATGTAGCTTAGTGCAAATAAAATGACTTCTGATTTTAGGTGATTGTCCTTTTCTTTTGTTTGAACACATTTATTATTAATTGGGGATATTCCTAATTTTATTATTGAAAGTATTTATGCTTTGACAGAACTAAGGTTTTACACAAAGAAGAACAAGTACATTTAGTTTTGTGCATTTGTCATTGATTTTGGTTTTCTTAAACAGATGCCTGAAATCGTTGGTAAAAAAAAAAAATCTGTTATATATTCGTTTACCACTTTCTGCCATGTAGTTCCCAGTAATTATTATGCGGTTGTTGGTGCGTCAAGAGTTTCACCAAACAAATACTTTTAGCTTCAGATATTCTACGTGAATAATACTAAATGCTATTTGAAAAGCTTGTTGTGTTAAATTGCTTTTTAACATAGACCATATGGAAAATGTAATATTAAAATCAGTGCTAAAATACAAAAAGCATTTTTCCAAGTTTCACCATCATATACAATTACATTTTCAACAACAAAAAAAATCTTTAACTTTTTACATTTTGAGTTTAACCTCTTCTGGCCAATTGTCTGGTGTTTTAGGAAACGGAGCATGTCAAACACAACACTTCAACCCTCGACCAGGCGTGACAAGATTTTGAAGTTTTTCCTTGAGAGACTCCAGAGAGATAGATAGGCTACACATGTTTTAGAACCTGTTTTTTTTAAGCTTGTATGCTAATGTACCCATGTTACACACAACAGGATTCCATTCCTGTCGTGGCACACTAAATTGCTAGTTGATTTCTGGTTTTATTAAGGGAGTTATACTTGCACATACCAGATTGTATGTGAAAAGCCAAGTCAATCCCTATCTTTAAAGTCCTCTGGCATAACTTGTTTCTCTTTGAATGTTAAAGAGTTAACACTCTTCTATTTCCTTGTCATTTTATGTTTGTTTACCAGTAGTCAACACTGTAATGCATTTTTGACTTTGTTGGATTTCATTGATAATGTATGATTTTAACCAAAAATAAAAGGTAGGAAAAGATGAAAACTGGGAGTGTGGAACAGAATCTAAGGTTATTACAACAATCTGGAGTGAGTTAATACCCAGTGTTGTTAGTAATTGTACATTTGGATCCGGTACTGATTTCTTTTTTGAAAGGCTCCCTCTTTTTGATATGATATGAGTTGAATCTCAACCCTACATGACCTGCTGGGCTAAGGCTCCATGAATAGAGGCACAAACTAGCACAGAACTCTACCATTTTAATGCTTACACAAATAAGACTGTCGGAGGCACTTTAACCTGTAGGACTATGGCCAAAAATATTTCTAATCTGTTCACAGAATCACCTTGGATAACCTTCAATCACTTGTCAAACTGAATGATGTCAATTGTGTGTTCCAAGTATGTCAGCCAACTAATAAGGTATATTAAAGAGAGCCATGTAAATGCTTAGGGGGATTTACTGCTTGCATCTCTGGCGGCTCCTCTAGTCAAAACAAGCAAAAGTGATATGCAAAACAGATGTATACCAGCTCCTTGTCTCCGGCGCACTGCACGCCACACAAACATACAACACTCAGCTGATCTGTACATTGGAATAAATACACTCCAGACTTGACAGAAAGTTTGAGAGTTTCTAAGGGACAGATTTCTGATTGAGCATTTGGGCAGTCGCTCCAAACACAAAACATTGCCTGAAAAGTAAAATAGCACAAGTGAAGGTCTTCCTGTTAACAATCCACTGTAACAATATTTTAACAATGTTTTGTAACAAAAATACCAGTTGTCCATCTGTTACTCTGTGCAAAATCTGTAGTTTAATTGAGTGTAAGCAATATGATAGCAAGACATTTTCCAAATGGTCATATAAATAAGGCAGCATGTGTAGTCTTTAACCCCTCGAGTCCCATTGTTGTGAGGCAATGGGTCATAGAGGCCATGAGAAAAGCAGCGGGAGTCAAAGCCATAATGCTAAGCTAATACCACATTCAAATCAATTATACACACAGGAGCCTAACAAAGCTGCCTTATGTATGTTTGTAGCAGGCACACTAAAACTGCAGTAGACAGTCTTATAACATGCACCATTGTTCTGCGTTGGCTGTCAAATTCATCACCAAAGTGTGAAAAATCTGGGATCGTTCGGCGTTGTCCGTGCGACACAGTCAGCACTGGGCCTGGAATCCTCCAACACCGTGGTCAACATCTGTTTCCACTAGAATGTTTTCATCCTTAGCAAGCTTACCGTTTCCTGATCCCACTCCTTATCTACTGTAATGCCACTTCTGAAAGAGACCTCAGTGGGAGATCAACCTGCTGTTATCATTCATCAACGCCAGGGCCAGCCCAGATGGTTGCCTTGCCTCCCTCAAAATGATTGGCCCACTCCAGGGAAGTTACCTCAGAGGGAAACGGCTCTCCTGCTAGTCCGAACTTGAGCTGCTCAGAACTCTGCACCCAACTGATCATAAAGACTCTCACTGAGTCGGCAGCACTGTCCTCCTCTCCTCTAGGAGACCTGGCCCTCTATCTTATCAGTGTGTGTATGTCTCTCTGAACAGGCGGTTTTGATGCCTGCCTTAGTCCCAGTGTAGCTGCAGGTCATGTGAGTCCAGGAAGTCGGAGGAGAAGCCCCCTGTAGATGGGGGAAGGCCCAGAGGGTTGAGACCCCCCGCCGGCCCGGGCATGGTCAGGTCCAGCCACTCCATGTTCTCCAGGTGGGTGTTTTCCAGGTGGAAGCCTGAGGAGGGTCCACTGACACCGCTGAACCCCGCGGCGTCCGGGTCCATGTCCATGTCCATGGGGGAGTGCTCCAGCAACTGGCCGTGCAGCTCCTCCATCAGCCTCAGCGTCCGTGGCTGAGCCCCTTCCCCCAGCGTGCCCTCCAGGAAGGCCTCCAGCTGGTTATCTGTGGCCAGGGCCGTGAGGCTCGATGGGCCCCGAGGGCTCCGGACGGGGGCCGGCTGCCGGGCCACCTGGATCTGGGGTGGGGGTCGGGACAGCACCGTGTTGATGGGCAGGGTGGTCACACTGGCGGTAACAGGAAGCAGCTTGTCTGGAAAGGGAGGGTCCTGTCTTATGAAGGGGGAGATCTCTATAGAGACAACATGGAAGATTAATGATTCGACGAATGACCAGGAAGGGACTGATTCAGGAGTCTCGACAGAGAGGAAACAGTAAACTACAGTAAAGTATTTTTCTCACCTCCACTCTCAATCAGCACGTCAAATAGGTCGTCCATGTGCTGACTGGTTGCCGTGGGCACCTGCATAGATGATGTAGGTCATTTGGTACCTGGTTTAACGACTAATGGGCCTAGTAAGTCAGACGCAGTGTGTACCCTAGTGAGTCTGACCCAGTGTGGACCCTAGTGAGTCTGACCCAGTGTGTACCCTAGTGAGTCTGACCCAGTGTGTACCCTAGTGAGTCTGACCCAGTGTGGACCCTAGTGAGTCTGACCCAGTGTGTACCCTAGTGAGTCTGACCCAGTGTGGATCCTAGTGAGTCTGACCCAGTGTGTACCCTAGTGAGTCTGACCCAGTGTGGATCCTAGTGAGTCTGACCCAGTGTGTACCCTAGTGAGTCTGATATAGTGTGTACCCTAGTGAGTCTGACCAGGTGTGTACCCTAGTGAGTCTGATATAGTGTGGACCCTAGTGAGTCTGACCCAGTGTGTACCCTAGTGAGTCTGATATAGTGTGGACCCTAGTGAGTTGGACCCAGTGTGATTTAGTTGTGTATTGTAATAGCTCCATTACCTTTGCAGCCTTCTGCATTCTGCGGGTCTGTTTGATGGCCTCTTCGTATCGAGGTGGGTCCTTACTTTTCGGGATGTGGTTTGAGAAGGGTTGGCATGGAGAACCGGACTTTTGGACAGGAAAGAGGGATAAAGGTTAACATACTCAACACAAATGAATACATGTGGGTGTACAGCGAATATGCCATACCGTACCTTGTTTGTGGGGCCACTGGGAGGGTTGGATTTGGCCCTGGGTGGGGACCTGCTACCTTGGGAGGGGTTCAGGAAACACTGGGGGTTCTCTGCCTGGCCTGCACCTGCCCCGAACGGGCACTCAGTACTTGAGGTGGACAAGCTGCATGCCGTGACTGTTGTCTGTGTAGGGATGACCAGTGGTTAACACTGCACTACACGTTCAGAAGATTACACTGCAGTGGACCAGTATTTATCTGGCACACAGTGGTTAACACTGCACAACACGTTCAGAAGATTACACTGCAGTGGACCAGTATTTATCTGGCACACAGTGGTTAACACTGCACAACACGTTCAGAAGATTACACTGCAGTGGACCAGTATTTATCTGGCACACAGTGGTTAACACTGCA
>JACXGK010011201.1:5631-16576 GCA_016801125.1 Novumbra hubbsi
AGTCTGAGACCAGTCCAGAACAGTGAGTTTCCCTGCAGTCTGAGACCAGTCCAGAACAGTGAGTTTCCCTGCAGTCTGAGACCAGTCCAGAACAGTGAGTTTCCCTGCAGTCTGAGACCAGTCCAGAACAGTGAGTTTCCCTGCAGTCTGAGACCAGTCCAGAACAGTGAGTTTCTCTGCAGTCTGAGACCAGTCCAGAACAGTGAGTTTCCCTGTAGACTGAGACCAGTCCAGAACCGTGAGTTTCTCTACAATCTGAGACCAGTCTGTCGTCAGCCCAGTTTTGCTGTAGTTTCCCCTGTTTAATACAGAGGAATGTTTTCCTTTATGTAGGAGAAGATGTTCCATGTAGTAAAACAGAATCCTTCAGTTACGCCCTGGGTTTAGTCACTGGAACAACTTTTGTGTAATACTATTTTCTTAAGGCTTGTCTGCAAACCGCCCTCACACATACACACAGAAAGACTGTAATCTTAATCAAGGATAAGAACCACTAATGTCTCTTTCCAAGGAACAACATTGAGGGAGGACAGACATAATGGATTCTAGTGGCTCTTCTCTGTTTGACCTACGATATTACTTTCATTAGACATACATACACCCATGTTAAATAAACACACATACATTTAGGAAATAATCATTAGTAAATAATGTGTGTTCTTCTTGGGAAAGCTGACAGATAAGCTACAAGTCCTTTCTTTAAGTGTGTCTATGAGTATTTGTGTGTGTGTTTGCATGTCTGTGTGTCATTGAGACCAACCGCAGTTCAGGTTCTGTAATGTTTACCATCAGATGTGTATTTATATTGAATGTAATCATATGTTGAACACAACCAAATATTAAATAAAAAAGTGGTGTGTATACACTTTCATTACTTCTGAATAATAACCTTGTTACCCTCTTATAATGTAGACAATCTATTCATTCATAGCCCTTCTAAATAACAACTACCAGCTGTTTGCCTATAAACTGTATATTCTGGATTTTGAATATATATTCTAGCCACAATAATAACACGTTTGACTGGTATTATATCTTGTGTGGTGATATATGAAATAGTGTTGTTTACTTTTAGATGTCAGCAAAGCCTTTGTTATGGTGGCACACAACTTTAATCTCAGGTCCTTAACGCTCTAAGTCTTATATTATGCAGATGTGGTACTGTGACATCGACATCACAGTGTTTTAGCAGCGTAGCATAGCGGGCATGAGCTAATCAGCTAACCAGCTATCAACCATTACATTCATTATGTGGCTTTCAGTCAAAGTGTTTCACCAGTGTAGCGTAGCCGCCATAAGCTAATCAACTAACCAGCTATCAACCATTACATTCATTGTGTGGCTTTCAGTCAAAGTTATTATGTAAGAGCGTCTGCTAAATGACTAAAATGTAAAGTGGCAGACTTACAATAAAGGCATCTTTCTTAAGGTGTCTTGGAAAACCAACATCTAACAATCATAATAACTACAATTCTCTTCATCAAAGCCATTAGTTGGCAAAGTCAGTGCCAGAGAAATAAAAGTTAATCACACAAGTTATTTCAGATACACATCAAAGAGGTAGGTTTTTCAGATGCTGTGTTGTCAAAACCTTAGCCTTCATACCAGGTGACATTTATTCTATACACATGTTTTGCTTTATCTTTTCACAACTGCATGGATGACTATGAAAACTTGACTTGAGTAACCCCAATCCAATCAGGTGAGATCTTTTCAGCCTTGGGAGGAGACTCACTAGGGGGCAGCAGAACATGATGAATATAATCTCTCCCTTCCCATCTCCCCCTCCTCCCTCGATCATCTAGGATGCAGCAACATGATGTCATAACACGACCTCATTCGTATCCTCTCCGCCCTTCTCTTCTGCTTTATCTCTCATTACCTCCAATCTTAATCCTTCCTCCATCCCATATTTTCCCTCTGTATTTTCCCTCAAACTCACTGACTCGTCTTCCCACCCTGTTTCTTCCTGTCTCTGTTTCTCCCTCTCTTTCTCTGTGTTTCTCCCTCTCTTCCTCTGTGTTTCTCCCTGTCTTTCTCCCTCTCTTTCTCTGTGTTTCTCCCACTCTTTCTGTTTTTCTCCCTGTCTTTCTCTGTGTTTCTCCCTGTCTTTCTCTCTGTTTCTCCCTCTCTTTCTCTGTGTTTCTCCCTCTCTTTCTCTGTGTTTCTCCCTCTCTTTCTGTTTTTCTCCCTGTCTTTCTCTGTGTTTCTCCCTGTCTTTCTCTCTGTTTCTCCCTCTCTTTCTTTGTGTTTCTCCCTGTCTTTCTCTGTCTTTCTTCCTGTCTCTCTCAGTTTTTCTTCCTGTCTTTCTGAGAGACAAACACCTACAAACATATATAACCCATGACCCCTGGGTACTATTAACACATAACCATGTGTAGGTAGAATCAGTGTAGGGGGTCAGACAGGTCAGGTGTTCCCTGGTGGACCCCAGTGTTAAGAATCAGAGTAAAACAGAGGGTTGGGGACACAGGTCAGGCCAGTGCCCTGAGCTCAGTGATGAGTTAGAGGTAAATGCTAAACCACAGTCAATGAAGTGTTCTTGAGTGTGTCTAAATACTTCCTAAAGCCAACAGCTGGGAAACTGGGCTGTAGTTAGGGTAGCAAATCATCAATGAGGTGTTCCAACATTCCGCAGAAGCGTGACCAATCAATGAGGAGTTCTAACATTCTACAGAAGCGTGACCAATCAATGAGGAGTTCCAACATTCCACCGAAGCGTGACCAATCAAGTCATATGCTGTTGTCAATCATCAAGTTATGAAAGAAGAAAACTCCCAGAAATCCTTTTTTAAAATGTGAAGCTTTATTAGGTTGAAAAACAAATGGCCCATTATGAAAAGAAAGCAGTCATTTAATATACCAAGAAATTAATACATATAGAACATAAAAAACCAAGCAAGGCACAGCCAGTCAGGTTCCCTTAATGTGCTCACAGGCCAATAGCATGGCCCGATGTAAGACCCTAACCCCAACACAGCCAGTCAGGTTCCCTTGATGTGCTCACAGGCCAATAGCATGGCCCGATGTAAGACTACTGAGTGCTTCAAAAATGTGAATTTATCGTAAGAGCTGTGCTTTACATCATCTTGAAGATGTGTATTAAATCAGTAAAGAGCTGTGCTTTACATCATCACAAAGACGTGTATTACATCTTATGATGATGAACACACCATTATAGAAAATCTACATTATTCTATAATGCAACATTTCTATAACATAGCGTTAAATGTAAAATAAATCTTGTTTTCCTTGCTGCATGGATCACTGGAATGGTTGACAACAGCACAGCTGTAAGCCCAGCTAATCGTTTTCCAGCAGAGGGACTGACTTTTCACCTATGCATTGCAGGTTATTTTTCATAGTTATCCATTATTAAGCCTTAAAGAGTGAAGCCAGACGAGGACTGGCCCCTCCCCCGGGCCTGGTTCCTCACATGTTTTTTTCCAAAGTTTTGCACTTTTTCCTAGCCACTTTGCATTAACACTGTTGTCACCTGCCCCTCTGTGAAATAACTTTGTCACAAATTATTAAATACAATCAATGGATTGAGATAATTTTAAATTATCCTTTTTTTTCTAGGAAGGATCTGAATATGTGATCTGTCTGCATTGTGCTGTAACCAAATGTCTTTGGCCAAGCATTTTGCAGCTACTGTAGCTAGTTATAGCCAGGTTTGGTTCGAGTCAGATCTCCAGTTCAAGGAAGAGATGGTTCTGAAGCATTCTTTCTCTGGGATGTTTTACACTTTTAACAGAATAGTTCTGTATCTTTATTTTTCCAGCTAATAATTTGAAGGTAGTATAAATATAATAATTATAAAAATTATAATTGTAAACTAATATGATTATAACTTATAGTTTAATAATCCCACCAGCTGAGACCCATAGAGCTGTTTAAACAGTATGTGTACAACACTTTTTTAATCATGGAACAGAAACATGGAACACAGTTGGTTAGGATGAGGCATGGGGACACCTTTTAGAGTTACACCATAAATGAACCATAGAATCTATCCCAGCCTTTCTCACTCATTCAGACTCTTGTTATTTGGATCTCTGATAACAAGCAGGTAAAGTCTTCATTACTACCACCATATGGTGTGTGTTAGCTATATAGGGTGTGTGTGTGTTAGCTATATAGGGTGTGTGTATGTTAGCTATATAGGGTGTGTGTGTGTGTGTATGTTAGCTATATAGGGGGTGTGTGTTTCCTCAGTACTCCCAGAGGGTAGCTCCCTCCACCCCCTCAGCATTGGCCTTCAGCACTCCTGCGTGGTCTCCTTTCACATAGCGGCCCCCTGGTGCCTGGATCGCCATCTTGTTGTAGTCACACAACTCAAACAGGAAGTAGGTGGGCTGGTCCCCAGTGCAAACCACCGCAGACTCCTCCCCCACGCACCAGAACTTCCCCTGGGAGTCTAGAAATAAAATGACAGAACAGTCATGTGAAGAAAATAGGACCCCACGTGAAATATTTCTTTAAGAAATATGGACATATAAATATTTGATCTTGTTTCAAACAATATCTATAGGTAAAGGAGATGTAACTGAACCAAAAACAATGACATTTTAACCATGATATAATTTTTTTAACAAAAGATTTACAAAGATGCCATTTCCTACTGAGGACAAAGGTCACCTTTTTCCCAATAGCTGGTTTTACTCCCTTTGTCTGAAACAACCTCAATGAGACGTTTCCTAAAACTGTCTGATCTTTGAGGGGTTTTTGCATCAGCCCGATTCAAATCACCCCACAATATCTCAATATGATTAAGTTCCGGGCTTGGACTTGGCCATTCCAGAACTCTCCATTTCTTTATTTTAGAGACACTCCTCCTCTTCCACTGTCCTGGAAACACTTTGCTTGGAGAACATTCAAAACAACCGCCACCATGTCCAGGTCAGGACAAGTTCAGCCTAAGAGCTGACGTCAAGACGCTTAAAAAAAGTCTAACAATCCTAAAATGTCATCTCGGGACCTACAAGTAGTTCATGCCACAGTTGATGTCAAAGCATCTTGCATCTAACATAAGAGTCTGCACAAGTTTGATTTGCATAGGAGGTGTCCAAGGAGGAAACCTGTGCTGTCAAAAAAAAAAACATGAAAGAACACCTAATTAAATAATTGAATTCTGGTATTGTGTGTGTACCTCGGAGGCTGTAGGCGCCGTCTTTAAACTCTAGCTGAAAGACATCGTAGGAGGAGCGATTAGAATCGAGCGTTCCGGTGCCAACCTTACGAAAGCCAATGAAACCGTGTTCTCCGCGGAGGACTATGATTGGCCGGTTGATCAGCTTCATCAGAAACTGCTCTGACTCCCCTGGACGACAGAGCAAACAGATCTTATTGATTCATTCACTGATTAGATTTTTCAAGAATTAATCAAAACTGCTCCAATTTATTGGTATACCAATAAATGCCATTCTAAAAAGCTAAGCTAGTATAGCAATAAAGGCCTTGGTAAAATGCTAGGCTAGCATACCAATAAAGGCCTTGGTAATATGCTAGGCTGGTATACTAATAAAGGCCTTGGTAATATGCTAGGCTGGTATACCAATAAAGGCCTTGGTAATATGCTAGGCTAGCATACCAATAAAGGCCTTGGTAAAATGCTAGGCTAGCATACCAATAAAGGCCTTGGTAATATGCTAGGCTGGTATACTAATAAAGGCCTTGGTAATATGCTAGGCTGGTATACCAATAAAGGCCTTGGTAATATGCTAGGCTAGCATACCAATAAAGGCCTTGGTAATATGCTAGGCTAGCATACCAATAAAGGCCTTGGTAATATTCTAGGCTAGCATACCAAAAAAGGCCTTGGTAATATGCTAGGCTAGCATACCCATAGAGGCCTTGGTAATATGCTAGGCTAGCATACCAATAAAGGCCTTGGTAATATTCTAGGCTAGTATACTAATAAAGGCCTTGGTAAAATGCTAGGCTAACATACCAATAAAGGCCTTGGTAAAATGCTAGGCTAGTTTACCAATATATGCCATTCTAAAACGCTAAGCTAGTATAGCAATATAGGCCTTGATAATTTGCTAGGCTAGTATACCAATGAAGGCCTTGTTAAATTGCTAGGCTAGTATACCAATAAAGGCCTTGGTAAAAGGCTAGTATACCAATAAAGGCCTTGGTAATATGCTAGGCTAGTATACCAATAAAAGTCTTGGTAATATGCTAGTGATCTCCATGTTGATAGGCTGACCTGCGTTGTCGATGGTAGCAGCTAGCTGTCCGTTCTTCTTGGCAATAACGTACTTCCCGTTAGAAGCTCGGAGAGACACCCTCCCATCTCGCCACTCCAACTCAAAGAGGCAATTAGCTGACCTACACACACGCACACACAATTATGTCTTCTATTGTAGTGTATTTTATCTATTGTATGCATGTCTCAGTGTATGAGTGTGTGTACCTGTGTATGTTTCCCTGACATTTCCCTGACATTTCAGGTCTTAAAACGTTTTGTAGGCAAATGGGTTTGGATACAGGTTTGGTGTTGGGATTAGATTTTGGAATCAGGTTAGGTGTAGGGGTTAGATTTAGGGTTTGGATTCAAGTTAGGTGTAAAGGTTAGATTTAGGGTTTGGATTCGGGTTATGTGTAAGGGTTAGATTTAGGATTCAGGTTAGGTGTAGGAATTAGATTTAGGATTCAGGTTAGGTGTAGGAATTAGATTTAGGATTCAGGTTAGGTGTACGGGTTAGATTTAGGATTCAGGTTAGGTGTAGGAATTAGATTTAGGATTCAGGTTAGGTGTAGGGGTTAGATTTAGGATTCAGGTTAGGTGTAGGATTTAGATTTAGGATTCAGGTTAGGTGTAGGAATTAGATTTAGGATTCATGTTAGGTGTAGGAATTAGATTTAGGATTCAGGTTAGGTGTAGGATTTAGATTTAGGATTCAGGTTAGGTGTAGGGGTTAGATTTAGGCTTCAGGTTAGGTGTAGGAATTAGATTTAGGATTCAGGTTAGGTGTAAGGGTTAGATTTAGTGTTTTACTTTGTGGACGCGGTACATTGCAGTCCTCCTGTGGCGGTGAGGGTCCAGTACTTCCCGGCGGCGGTCCGGAACGCACACCTTCTGTTTTCACGACTCATCTCCACCTGGAACACTTCCTGGTC
This sequence comes from Novumbra hubbsi, assembly GCA_016801125.1. Taxonomy (NCBI): domain Eukaryota; kingdom Metazoa; phylum Chordata; class Actinopteri; order Esociformes; family Umbridae; genus Novumbra; species Novumbra hubbsi. The sequence goes on from JACXGK010011201.1 coordinate 12,760, forward strand.
GCTCTCCTCATCCTGATTGGCTGACAAGTCCATTCCTGGGGAGGAGAGTATATTCATCTTAAGATACAGAGAGCCAGAAAGAGAGATAGTAACAGCCCCCAACTTGTATATCATTTAAAAACAAGCCACCCGCACTCCTGCCACTAACCTAACCACCACTAACTACAACCACTAACCCAACCACTACCCTAACCACTACCCTAACCACTAACCCAACCACTAACCCAACCACTAACCCAACCACTAACCCAACCACTAACCCAACCACTAACCCAACCACTAACCCAACCACTAACCCAACCACTAACCCAACCACTAACCCAACCACTAACCCAACCACTAACCCAACCACTAACCCAACCACTAACCCAACCACTACCCTAAACACTACCCTAACCACTACCCTAATGCCAACCTAACCACTACAACCAATGCCAGGAGGATACCATTGAAACCCCTGTGCCAGTTTATCCTGAAACTAAGTCCACAAACCAATACCAACCCACTAAAACATCAGGACAGAACTCAGACAATCTGGCCCAACCTTAAACAGACAGTATACAGTAGCAGACCATCTGGCCACTAACAAACAATAACGATGTACAGAATCAATAAGCACAACCTGACCATAGAAACAGACCTTCACAGAGAGATCCGACTACCCAGAGAGAGGTAGAGACAGAGCAACATTTTCAACAGTGCAAAAACCATGCAGATATCAAATAAATATTTTCAAAATAAATCCTTACCTTCCTTCCTGCCACATCCGAACGGACAATCATATGAATATTAAACCATGATAATGAATACCTGTCCCCTTTCCAATATTCAGATGAATAATAGATCATGATAATGAATACCAGGGAGTTGTCAGATGTACATACTAATCCCTGACGTTGTCAGGTGTACATATTATACTTCCTGTCCTTTGATGGCAGTTCTATTCCTCACCCCAGCTGATGGCAGTTCTATCCCTCCCCCCCAGCTGATGGCAGTTCTATCCCTCCCCCCCAGCTGATGGCAGTTCTATCCATCCCCCCCAGCCGATGGCAGTTCTATCCCTCCCCCCCAGCCGATGGCAGTTCTATCCCTCCCCCCCAGCTGATGGCAGTTCTATCCCTCCCCCCAGCTGATGGCAGTTCTATCCCTCCTTACATTCTAAACTGGGACAAACCACAAAGGACAAATTCCATTTATACTGGAAAGTGTTCCATTTATTCATGAGAATGAGGCAACGAAAGAGAGGTTTGAATATATCTAAAATAACTCCCACTCATGCTAATCTACACATCTGGGTTCAACTAAACTCTAGTGTGTTGTAATTTACATGCTGACGTCATCTATAATAAACAATACAAAGTCTGGCCTTATTAGGACAACATTATAAATGCTATTAATATGAGGAAAACAAACCCTAACCCCCGGAGAACCCCCCTGACCTTAATAAAGTATGACCCCCAGAGAATAACCATGACCTTAATCAAGTATGACCCCCAACAGAGGACAGCTACATTAACCCAATAAACAACACACAAATAGTAACACAAATGAATCAACATCTCTAAATACCTACATTATAACTGATCTTTATTGTAAAAAAAATAAATAATAATCTAAAACATAAATGCTAACAAGTTCTAAATAGAGACATTAAAATATCATTTGGCCTCATACATTTTTTTCTTTGTTTGACATCTTGAGTTTGACAATATCCAAAATCAGTGCACAGAGTGACCAGAAACAAAAACAACTGTTAAATGAATCTCCCACTCCACCCCTGACACCACACATACCCTGGTCAGCGATGTCACCAGAGGAAACATTCCTCCCTTCTCCTTCCTTCCCCTTCCCTCTCCCTCCACCCTTGTCAAAGTTCCACTAGTATTCATTCCCAGTTAAGTTGACATTACCTACCTTGCCTGGTGGAGACGTTCCTGTCGTTGGCGGCGGTGAGCACCACCTGAGGATGACTCTGCTCCATGGAGAACAGCTCGTCCTTCCCCACGCGGCTGCTCTTCCCGCTCTTCATGGTCCCGCTAGGTCCCGACGGCGCCAGGTAGCGACCCGAGCAGTCCCGGAACGCCACCTTGCCGGAGCGGAACTCCAGGGTGTAGCCGGTGGTCTTGTCGGGCGTGGCCTCCAGGCTGCCGTCGTTCTTCAGGAAGCGGTTGTCGGAGGTCTGGAGGTGGTAGCTCTGGTCCTGGAACACCAGCGTGATCAGGGAGTCCACACCCCACGGGACGTCGCGGTCAGTGGACACCTCAGGGTGGTCATGGTCAAGGGTTAGGTGGGCATACCGCTTCCTGGCCAGGCTGAACAGGTTCACCTGGAGGTAGGAGCAGCAGGTCAGTGTTGGCAGGGGTGATTGTTGGTTATAAAGTCCCTGTTACATCAGCGGTCGTTACAAAGATCAGATACCCAGGGTTAGGGTTAGCTGCAGGGCCTGAAACAGACTTGATGCAGTGTCAAGAAAAGGTCCCTGGTAGTCTCGGCATCTTCAGTAGTATTACCTGTGGGTGCATGGCCAGGTGGACACACCACTTCTCTGCTGCAGACACCGTCTGAAACACAAACACACACACACACACACACACACACACACAGTAACCAGTGATATCAATCAATCAATAGCTATGGTACTGTCTAAAGAGTTACGACATGTGCTCGGTCAATACACCAGTCATGCACCTGAGCAAAGCAGCTGATCCGGTCTTCACTTCCTCCCAGGTATCTACCGTAGGTCTCGGACTGCAGCGACCAGCGCCCGTCATCGTGCGCCGTTAGGACCCACCGACAGTCTTTGTCTCCAGATTCGCTCTCGCCGGTAACGTTCCCGTCTTTATCGGTTCCCAGATACCGTCCGAGATGGGAGCGGAGGAACACCACGTTGCCGCAGGCGTCTCCTGTTTCGGCGCTGTTTTGTTCCAGCGTCCACATCTGCTTCTTCTTTAGACTCGAGGCGGAGGCGTTGATTTTAAAACCGAACGTTTCAGCGGTTAGATATTTATTCCCGGCGTTAATAAGGCCGAGCTGGATCTGTAACATATCGCCACCGCCGGTACAACACCCGTTGGAAGACATGGTCCTGACCTCTGTTGCTACGTGTGCGTGAAGCTCCGATTGTTTAATTCGTGGATTGAAATAGAGGTTCTTTGTGCAGCGTGTCAGTGACGGTCTGTCGAGTTGTCACGCGACTGAATCTAGTTTGTCTCTAACTGCATCTCTGGACAGCCTGGTGCAGCAGGACCGGTCTAATAACCCGGCTGACGTCACGCACCCCCACCCCCCAACACACACTGACACAAACACAGACACACACTGACACAAACACAGACACACACCTGAACCACCTGCATGCAAATACAAACCTGAACTGTCAGTATGACCAGAGAGATCAGTTACAGAAGAATTGTTTGTGTTTATGTAAAGACAGTGGAAGAGGGGTTTGGAGAGAGAGAGAGGTTAGGATAGGAAAGGAGAAAAAGGAGGGAGGTGAGTGAGGGGAAGTGGGGAGAGGTAGCGCCTGAGAGAAAGAGTGTGACAGAGAGAAGGAAAGACAAAATGCCACAGAGGCAGGAAAAAAATGCTAAAAGGTATATGGATTGAATGAATGCTAACTTGACCTAAAAACAAACGACCAGATTACCTGAGTACTGGGACTGACACAAAATAAATACCTTTACTATGTACAGACTCAGTGAGCATGTCCTTCACTATGTACAGACTCAGTGAGCATGTCCTTCTTTATGTACAAACTCTGTGAGCATGTCCTTCACTATGCACAGACTCAGTGAGCATGTCCTTCACTATGTACAGA
>JACXGK010011202.1:0-16469 GCA_016801125.1 Novumbra hubbsi
TGTGAAGCAGGGCAGAGTTCTTTCTAGCTTTTTAGGGACCTGAAGTGAGCCCTGGTCCCTCTCCGTGGTGAGGAGACATATTTTGCGGTTTCAAATGACTTCATTGCAACTGTGCCCTTTTTTGATGGAGCAGAAAAAAACGTTCACGTTTAGAGACAAATGTTATGTGATTGTTTTCCTAAAGCCTACGAAAGTGCACCCCCTGAATCCTTACTTTAAAGGCTAAGAATGGCCTTTAAATTATAATTTATGGTATAACGTGTTTCCAAATCCATTCAATTGCCACATGTTCTTTCTTAATGCATCTTATGGCAAAGAAGTTGCGTAAAGCTGAAAAGATGCCACCGTTTTACTTGATACTACAAATGATCTACCACTCCCATGTCTGTCTTTCAAGAACTCACCAGTCTACACAATATACTTAATTTTGGCTTTTCTAAAAATACTGTATTTATATACTCAATGTTTTTCGACGTTATCAAGAATTTAGAGACATTGCAAAACATTTTGCTGAATCCTAGTACAGCTTGCAAGAAGTTGTGAATGTATTCCTAATTCCTAACCTTGTCAAATAATAAAAATAAAAATGAATGATTTTTTGGCACAAGAGAAATTATTTTATGTCCCACATTTCAGGTACATGTCTGACGCACTAACACATTTTAAAATTGCACTGTTTATTCTGGACGGTTCTCTAGCACCTCTGATAAATGGCACAGGAATGGGTCTGGCAAAGCGTGTTTACGGTAGGCTCTTTATCCAATTAGACCAATGCTTTGCCAATGTGACAGGATGGTTGACATAGCCTTTGGTAAAAACCGAGACATGGGATGTCTCACATGTGCGCCTAAGGAGCACCCTCTGTGTAGATGATCTCGCATTGGAGGTACCTGAGGTACTCACTTCCCCAAAAGCTGGTGATTGGCTTTGAGTGACTGTATGAAAGTATTCTTTGATGTTTTGTGCATTTGATGAATGAAGAACAGTCACAATGGTAGAACAATACTGTCACATTCAGTCAAATATTGTACTCATATTTGCACATACAGTGAAATCGAAAACGGTTTGGACAATGAAACATTTGGTTTGTTTTCCAAAACTTGTTTTCCAAAACTCTTGAGCATTGTCTTCTATGAGACTGTACAGTGACTATGTGGTTAGTGGAGTTTATTGGATGAACCATTTAAAAATCACCCAATTACCCAAAAGGCTCAAAGTCATGGAAAAACCCTGTTTATCCTCCCTGGTGAGTCTCTACCAGCCCTGTACTGCAGCCATCTTCAGTTCCTACTTGTTTGATTTTCCCACTTTAGTCTTGTCTTTAATTGAAAGACATGCTCGATCGGACTCAGATCTTAAATGAGCAAGTCAAGAGCATTGCACTTTTTGGTCCTGAAAAACTCATTGGTAACTATAGCAATTGGTTTGGGCTCATTGTCCTGCAGCATGAAGCAATGTCAAATGACCCAAATAGCATTCCGTTGTATCTGAGCAGCCATTAATGCCGGTACACAACAACCCCTTAACCAAATCTCACAGATTAGGTAGGTTCAGATTTGTATCATCAGTCCCCGCTTTTTGTATGTTATAGATTATATTGTTTTGGCACCTAGCTGTACAGCATCTATAAGAGTTTTGCAGATGATAGTGGCTGTCATATCCATGCGTACCACATGAAGAGTGTCCCTGATCTGTCAGACTTGCCTTACTGTTTTTCCTCATAATGGTGAGCATTCTTCAGCCATACAGTATAGTGGTCTTCCAATACTACGGTTGTTCAAAATGTAACAATCTAAATGTAACAATCTGTGTCTTTGTTCTCCCTTAATCTGATTCATCTGCATCATGACGGCCAGCTTGACTTGCATGATGCCCACCAACACAACTGCCCAACGACAAAACGGCTGTGAGGCAAGCTGTCCAGAATCGTTTGTCCGAGAGCCATTTAAACAACATGCAGTCACTTCTAAACAATTCATCCGCACGGATTCAAATGCCGTCAAAGGAATCCTCGCGGTCTGCACTTCAACACCAACCGTTTGTCCGTGACCCCGGCCCGTACATCTTGGCCACGCGCAGCTGCTTTACCTGACAGGGCCGTGAACATGGCAGCGAACGCGTTGAGCTTCAGCTTGTTCATCACGCTGAGGCAAGGACACAACTCCAGACACATGAGAACACCGCCCGCGAACAGCAGGATGAGATAGAGACATTCGGCTATGATGCACAGCCACAGGACCCCTGCAAATAGCAAGAAGAGCAGTCAGTCAGAGACTGCCCCTCTAAACATTCCCCCCATGTTGGGAGGGTGCCCCAGCGCCAAACACAGCCGACAGGAATATTGTGTGATTTGGCGGGAGGACAGTTTGCTACCACCTTTCTCACCTTTCACAGTGGGTTATGAAAACGACTTGATTGTTAAATGAAGATCTCATTAAATAAAATGTTTAGCGATGTGGCACACTGTAATCCAGTGTGTGTGTGTGTGTGTGTGTACAGACAACGATTTCCCCTGTGGGATTCAGTCATGGTTGCAAGCCTTATGGGCTACCAGCTGAGACTCACGTGCATCTGTTAGGACAGTTGAAAAGGAGTGGGATTGATCATTCTATAAAACCATTGCCTTAAGGGGAAATGACTGTTCAAAATTGTTTTTAATTATATTTGAATTACAGTAAAGAGAATAATTATCTAATATTGATTTACAAGAGCTTTAATCTGATATGCTGGAACTTTACCTACCTTTTTCATGATCAGGTGCAATGTCTTTAAAGTCTCTGCAGTTGAAACCTAAAAGCAGACAAAGTAATTTAGGGAATGTTCTTTTTTAGGTAATGTTGCTTAATCTGGTTTTCTTACATATCTTCTGTAATTTGTCATTTTAGAACATTTGTTTTACATCCATAAACTAAATACTGTCTTATCAGTCTTTACAGAAACAAGTGATCAGGACTTTCCTATTGTTGTTGGTTTTTTTATTGTGTTGATTGGGTTTTCTCCAAATTACCATTTTACACTAGCACTTAGGAGATCTCATTAGCTATTAGATAATGGAACACTTACTTTGAAATCATTGACAATTGCTATACTGTCTGCCCTGCGTTGTTACCAAGGTCAAGAATCGCTTAATACATTTTTCTTCTGAAATGTCTAAAATGACTATGTTGGAGTTTTATTTATTTATTATTATATTGCAATCTCCATTCTAGTTCATCCAAAAGGCATTCGATAGGGTTGAGGTCAGGGCTCTGTGTGGGCCAGCCAAGTTTTTCAACACTAAACTCATCCAACCATGCCTTTAAGGTCCTTGCTTTGTGCACCGGGGCACAGTCATGCTGGAACAGAAAAGGGCCTTCCTCAAACTGTTCCCACAAAATTGGAAGCATTATAATTTCCCTTCAGTGGAACTAAGGGGCCTAGGCCAACCCCAGAAAACAACCCCATAGCATTATCCCTGCTCCACCAAACTTTACAGGTGGCACAATGCAGTCAGGCAGGAAATGTTCCCCTGACATTCACCGAAACCCTGACTTGTCCTTCAGATAGAGAAGCATGATTTGTCACTACACAGAACACATTTGCAGTGCTTGATTTTATACACTTGTAGCATTAGTACTGATTGAAACAACTGAATTCAATAATTAAGAGGTTTGGCCCGATACCTTTGTAACAAAATTTTTACTGGAAACCTCCCATTTTGGGCTGAATGGGTAATATACAAGCAATAAGGCATGAAAGGTTGTGATATGGCCAATATACCAAAGAGCTGTTCGTAGGCATTACACATTGTGGTATGTTTACTGCTCTAACGTAATTAAAGTAATTAAAACCATCGGTATGACATAACATGTTTTTATTGCCATGATATAGCTTGCCTAAGAACAGCTCTTTGTTACCATATACCACACCCCCTCGTGCCTCAGTGCATACATATACCACTTCTATCACCCAATCAGCTTACAAGATTCAAACCACGTTTATAACTGTAACAGTACCATCACTATAATGCCACAGTTAGCCATGAAATGTGAAAGTTTGACTTCTGAAACATTTTAGATTTGTTGAAGCTTGTAAATTTAATGGTGCTTGTTCATGACACTACAACAGTTTTGGGTACCTGTTTTGGCTTGACAGTGCCACTTTCACAACCAGTTGCCAAAAATCTAGTTACGCATCATTAACATATCTGAAGGTTGCATTCACTTTTTATACTTAAATTTTTTTAAAGACAATGTTTAATAAAGTAATAAATACATCAATAACATCATACCCAGTATGTGTATGCTGTTAAACATTCCAAATGAGGTTTAGGCAGCTAGACAGGCGAGCGTCTATGTTCCAGACTCTGGGTCACACAGGCCCCCCTGGCATTGTACGTGTTGAAACCCATACTCCGTCACTCTCTGTTTATGTCTCTTCTATCTGTTTCCATATCTATGTCCACTGTGCTAAAAAAAAACCATTTGTAAAAAAATCCCAAACTAACATTTATCGTTACAACACTATTCTAGGCTCTACAGAAAAATCTACATATTACCCACTATCTACAGAACCTAACCTGATATCCCCAACAATCAAAAAACGCTAGCGTTTAACCCTTAATCGTTAGCCCCTTCCAAACCCGACCCTGACCCTAAAGGAGCAGGCGATGTCATTGCCAAACGGATACGCCAGAGCGGAAAGGTTCCTCACCGTTCATGTCGGCAGCCTGCTCGCAGGAGAGGAAGATGCCCGTGTGGAACCTCCTCATCAGGAACTTCTCCTCCCCGGACTCCCAGATGTACTGCACCAGCCGGCTGTCGTTGATGTTGCTGCTGTTGAAGCGGATGCAGTATGTCTGCTTGGCCGTCACGGGCCCCGTGCAGAACGGCTTGACCACCTTCCTGGTCCCCTCGCACCAGAAGCTGGTGGTCACCGCCGACAGGGCACACGCGAACGCCACCAGGTTCAGGGCGAGTGCCATGCAACCGCGCCAACGGCACCCCGTGCCCATGCTGTGAGCCCAGTGGAATGAAGAAGGCAACTAATCCAGGCTTTCGATATTGTCGCCGCCGGGGGTTTCCGCCTCTCAGACACTGTCACGCCGAAAGCTTCGTAATCTTGTGGCGTTTGAGGTCCTGCGGATGGTGGGAAGCGTCCTGCGCGTAACGTCCATCCCTCCTGTGGCAAGGACGCGCCCGCTACCTCGCCAGTGGGATCCGCTCCTCTCCCCGCCCGGTGCTCCCTCACGCGCCAGTCCCCCCAGTCGCTCTTTTGGACTCTCCCTCGTTCATTTGAACGTCCCCTTTTTGCCCCTCCATCCTTCTCCGCCGGCTCGCCGGGTCTCCCACCGCATGTCATTACCCAAGACCAATGATGTGGCAAACCGCTGTTGTATTGTCATATCTAAACCTACACTGTTCCTGTGACCGTCGCAAGAAAAAAAAAAAAAGATTACTTTAGGCTTACTCTTTAATCCGGAACAAGGCTCCCGCTCATGTCGGACATGCTCTGGCGTCGTCCGGCGTAAACCATTTATGATTTCACCATTTATATTTCGACGTTCACGATTCGCCGTCATCAAGGTCAGATCCACTTGAAGTGTGGAGATGCTTTGGACTTTCACATGTTTTTTGCACGAGGTGTCAGAGCGAGTATCAGCGTGTGAAGCGTATCCTTCCCATTAGAAAGCTTCCTGAGGAACTCATGTTGGAGTTTCCCTTCAATTGTAGGTTAACTGCTTTTGAAAATATGCTTAGGAGATGACAGGTCCTACAATCTCTTCAACTGACTTTGTCTTTAATATGATTACACTCCGCTAGGCCAAAGAACATCAAAAGAGCAGCAAGTGTGACTCCCTTTACTGAGCAGTTATTATTAATATAAATAATATTATTATTATTATTGTTTTCCAGTGCATGGCTGCGACCGCAATGTGTTGGTTTGGTACAACGCTCAACGTGTTGATAACATTTAACATCATTGAAGCATTGCTTTGATTCAGAGATGATTTGATACAGACATTTAAAATCCTTTTCAGCACAGAACATGAAAGGACACAAGAGGATTGTTAGATCCCGGTATGATGAATTAATTTCACATATCAGACGTTAAGCAGTACACAGTGGAGCTGCAATGATAATACTAAATAAATATATTACATCTTATGTAAGGGAAAGCCTTAAATTACTGTTTGTGACTTGGGGCAGTGTAATTTTACAGATCTTACAGAAAACAGACAACTTTGTTTGATAAGGATCTCTGCCATCAAAATGGTACGAGTTAATGTGAAAGTTGTGTAATCTATTAATATTTTGCGTAATATTAGACAAGGCAAACCCGAAAGCTTCATATTGGCTGTTTATGTGATTGCATCACAACATCCTGTAAACATAATCCACATGTCAGAATATTGCCTTCCAGATGCTACAAAAATTGCACGAATACCAAAACAGTACTAATGCTTTCAAATGAGTGAGCAAACCAAGAGGTTCTTTCATTTTACTCATAATTTGTGTTATTTGGCAATTCTACAGTACACAACCTAACACAAGTATTTACCACTCTTTATATTCAATTGTTGTAGTGTTTTAAAACGGTATAAATTATAATGACTTATTTTCACTGTATAGGCCTGTAGTGTTCTAAGACCATATTATTTACACCGTATAGGCCATCTTGTCAAAGGGACGATACGTTTTGAGTTGCTAAAGAGGAAACAAAACAGTCGGGGATTTCTGTGAACAATGTCATGTAGTTACAGTTTAATGACAATGATGGGAGACAAATCCGGATGGGAGAATTTAAACAGAAACGGCACACAATTTGTTTATTTAAAAATGTGCCCTTTGTTCTTGTTTGCGTCTGTTCAGTAACACTGCAAAAAGCATCGAGAGAAATCATAGCAACAACTCCACAGCCAGTTTGGATGATCCAACACAGATCTCTCAGAGGTCGCTCTTCTCTGTCAACCGGGCCCACGCGTGCTCTGGCAGTTCCCTGGCCCACGAATAGGAGCTCTTTCTGTGCCACTCTGAACCGTTTGTGTGCCACCACCAGGATTCACACTCGTGGCTGCAATGGCGTAGCGGTGCTGTGAGACACAGCGCAAGACACACCTCCCCCTTACACAAATATGTAAGTAGGATGAAAAGGTATTAGTATGAAAAGGTAAGAAATGGAGCTATGCACTGTAACAAAGGATGTTTGATTCACTCACGAAAAAAAGTTTCCACACGGGTTCTTTGGCAAGGGCCATGGTCCCTTTTAAACCAAAAGAAATGAATCCACTAAGACCAATACTTCTTTGCAGTTCAGAACATTTGCCCTGTTAGTGATAATTACTATGTAATAGTAGTGGCAGCACATTAGACTATTTTAGGGCAAGTTGTTTGGGGGGAACTATGAGTGAGTATTTTCTGCAGCTCATTGACACTTACTTACTTGAATTCTAATTTGTAAGAAATCTGTGAAGTACACAAAACATTTTTGGGCTGATTAAAATGATATAAAATTGATCAGATTGATACACTGTAGACATTGTTAAAGTTGCAAATGACTATTGCAGCTGCAAGCGGAAGATATTTAATGGAATATCTACTTAGGTGTACAGAGGCCCATCATCAACAATCAGTCCTGTGTTCAAATGGCATGTTGTGTTTGCTAACGTGACGGTCGGCGTGTGTAAGGGGCGGGATCAAGGCGCAGGTGAGTTCCAATGTGTTCGATTTATTAGCGAACAGACACTCAATAAGCCTCGTAAGGTGTAAAGTAAACGGCACGCGTGCACGCAAAGGTAAATAGAGAAACAGAGTTTCTATAGTCCACAGTACAGTGAAGCTTGTACTGGGTATGACACATAACAGCGACAATAACACACACGGAGACAAGCCACACAGGGGTTTAAATACCCAGCTAAGTGGGTACAGCTGAAGGGAATCAGGGAAGGGTGCCTTCACAGGACATGGGAAACAGGACAAACATACACGATGGTGCTAGAAGGCCGGCGACGTCGAACTCGCCCGGAGGTAGGCCCACCACCAGGAGGCGACGTGACAGCTACTCCAAGTTAATCATTTAAAAGGCTAACTGATCATTAGAAAACCATTTTGCAATTATGTTAGCACAGCTAACGGAAGAAACAAAAAACTGACCTTTAGAGTAGTTGGATATCTAGAGCATCAGCAATTAGGCTCAAAATGATCCAAAACAAAGTACTTTTTTCTGAAACTCAGTATATTCTTCTTCTAATAAATGAAGGCTATTCCATGTGAGAAACTGCCAAAAAGGGATCTTGTAAAAAACTGTGATCTTGTAAATAACTGTGTACTACTCACAACAACACAAACGGTCTCTAACCAGAATAGGAATTGGAATTAGAGGCTCCAGTGCCCAACTGGACAAGAGACCAATTACATTTGAGATGCCCCACAGGTCGTCAACTGGCGACTTCATTAAATAGTACCAGCAAAACACCAGTCTCAATATCAGCTAACTTCTGGATATTAGCCTTCTAGGCAGAGAAAATGCTATATCTCAGACTGGCAAACACATTTTAAATATTAAAATGGGCAGAAGAACTCAGACACTGGACAGAGCAAGTTTGAAAAAAGACAAATCTAAATATGAGGGAATCTGATCACATCTGTGGTATGCAGACCATATAAAAAGGTGCAAGAAAAGTGCTTAATGACATCTGTCAACCATGGTAGATGTCTGGGGTGCTTTAGTGGTTGTAAAGTGGGAGATTTGTACAGCGTAAAGAAGAAGGAAAGATATCACTCCACTTTCCACCATACCATGTGGAAAGTGCTTGATTGGAGCCAGTTTTCATCCAACAACCGGACAATGACCCAAAGCATAGCTCCAAACTATGCAAGGGAAGAAGTTGTCAGCTAGTATTCTGTCAATAATGGAGCGGCACAGTCATTAGACCTTAACCCTCCTGAGCTGTTGTAGCTTGACCATATAGTACGTAAGAAATGCCCAACAAGCCAATCCAATTTATGGGAGGTACTTCAGGCATTGCGTGAAATCTCTTGAGATTACCTCAACAAATTTACAGCTAGAATGTCAAAAGTCTGCGAGGCTATACTTGCTGCAAATAGAGGATTCTTTGATGAAAGCAGAGTTTGAAGGACACAATTATTATTCCAATTAAAAATCGTTATTTCTAACCTGGTCAGTGTCAACATTTCCTATTATTTTCGATATGGTTTCTATTCAAACTTTTTTCATGTATGTTTTCACTTAAAACATTAGCATTTCCCATACTTTTGAACAGTAGTTTATGTATAGGTTTTGGGATGTACTTCCAAAGGATTTTACATTTGGCTATTCACTGATAATATATAAATGTGTTACTCCACAAATTTCCATGCTAACATCAGAAATGTCCTCCAATAACTGTCTACGTCCATCTCACGTCTTAAATGTTTATATAATAACATTCAAAAATGACTTCTCTATACAATTACTCTGGCATTGTCATGTTCTTAAAGAGCTAGAACAAAACCCAATTACAGAATAAAAAATGACCAGCAGTAGATTAAACATGTATGCTTAAAACCTGAACCATGCAAAGGTATTTGGGCAAGAGCTGGGATAATCCTCAATCTGATCAAGTTCATGTTTTTAACGCAAGCCGAGCTCCATTGGTGGTTGAGGACACCCAACCCTGTTCCATGTTGGTACGCAGTCCTCCAAATGTCTCGCTCAGCTCCAATACATGGTCTTAGATGTCATGGGAAAAAAGCTTACACAGTCGACCGCACATAAATAAACAAGCAAACATGTTAAATATATTTCATTAATTGTGGACCAGCTCTCCTTGAGAACGGTTTAAATGCCAAGGTATACCCGAGGATTGTCTCTTTTGTAGTGGACTGCATGGGCTCAGGAACACTTACCAAAACCATTTTCTGTGAACACCATACATGTACGCGGCTACGTCCACACGTTGCAAGTTAGAATTCTGCCATACAAAAAAAGAAACCATGTACAAACAAGATCCAGAACATTTGCTTCCCTGGGCTTGAGGCAAAGGATAAAGGATTTGCACATTTTAATAGCAGGATGCACAAGGCTCTGTAGAGTATTGTTTCAACTGGACACAAGGACATCATGGTCACAAACTATACAGAGCAAGGACATATCATGTGCTTGTCCAACTTAAGCTTTATAAAACTAATAGTGACTTCTAAGTCATACAAAAGAAATAAACGGGATCCTGTTATATAATGCTGAACCTACATTACCGTTGTTTTGGGAAAACCTTGTGATTTGTGTAAGCATATAAGCAACATCTATTTACGTTTTTATTCACCAGGTTTTACATGTCTGCCTTTTTTTCTCCTGTAAATTAAATTATTATAACTGTAACTTATGTATTATAGCCTCTCCATTATCAAAAAGGGGAGAAAAAAGTGAACGTACTAAAACCCAGCTAATAAATATATTGGAAAATGTGTGAACGTATCCCTAGGGAATATAATGAATTTCCATCATGTTACCCTGATCTGGATCTGACATGTGACAACACCTGTTACTCTGATCTGGATCTGACATGTGACAACACCTGTTACCCTGATCTGGATCCGACATGTGACAACACCTGTTACCCTGATCTGGATCTGACACGTAACAACACCTGTTACCCTGACCTGGATCTGACAAGAACAACACTTGTTACCCTAACCTGGATCTTACATGTGACAACACCTGTTACCCTGATCTGGATCTGACATGTGACAACACCTGTTCCTCTGATTTGGATCCGACATGTGACAACACCTGTTCCTCTGATTTGGATCTGCAGGCCTGCCTCGGTCAGCTTCTTTACTGCTAAGGCATCCCTCTGGGCTGTCCTCAGCAGCTGTGCATGCGCTGGCACTGTCCCCCCTAGCATGGGGTTGGCAACCAATGATGCGCCCGCTCAAGTGCTGCGGAGATGCATTGGACATGCAGCATTACAGACTCCAGTTAGCTCTGAGTCCCCGTTCCAGAGGCTAAGTAATGTAATCTATGTTAGTGGCTGACACACCGGTCCGCTATTGTGTCTCACAATATGTTTCACACATCAAAATCTGAATCTGAAGAACAATATCTGTTTTCTTTTAAAATATTTGTTGCAATTGATTGTTATAGTACATTGATTCACTCTGCCATTCAGTGCAATTCCTTTCACATGAACTGCAAGAAATTGAATTTAAGATTTTTCTTTAAATTTTTATTATTATTTATTAAATAACATGAAATAACCTGTTTAGCACTTTTAACGTCAACAATTGCAGTAAATAAGTAAACAGCAGACGGCTCAGTAATCTGCCATGACACTGATACACTGGCGAGGCAATTCATCCCCCGATGCTGGCTACAGTGAAATCCTGTGGCTGCTCGGTTGACATGCTCCTAATGTGGGCTGAACCCTGTACACCTTTCACCCGGCTCTATGAATGGGACATTTTATAAACAAATCAGGTTACATTAAAAACGGAATATTCGTTCTACAATGCTACATGCTATATCCAGAAATCTCGAACTAATCCTTGGCTAATATTAAACAGTATTTAATTGGATCCTTAAAATTATGTCAAACTTGTGTGACGTGGTTATCCTTTAATCTTCAAGACGGCTTTTCTGGGATTTAAGCAGTGATGACTATCATCCTATTTAGCACATTGTGAAGCTGTTAGCGTGAGACGAAGAGCCAGACCTGTGCAGGAAGGAGCCAACAGTAGATCTTCTCAGAAGTCAGGAGAGGGAATAGTGCACAGACAACAAGAAAGAGAACCATATTTTCCCATCACTTTTGACTTTGCAGCATGGGAAATTCTAAGAGTGGTGCTCTGTCTAAGGAAATTCTGGAGGACCTAAAGTCCAGCACTAAGTACACAGAGGCTGAACTGTGTGTCTGGTACCAGTCCTTCCTCAAAGAATGCCCCACAGGCAGGATCACCAAGGAGCAGTTTGAAGGCATCTACGCCAGCTTCTTCCCAGATGCAGACCCTACTGAGTATGCTCGACACGTCTTCAGAAGCTTTGACGCTAATTCTGATGGTCAACTAGACTTTAAGGAATATATTGTGGCCCTGCATCTTACTTCTGGAAGCAAGACCCTGCAGAAGTTAGAATGGGCCTTTGCCCTATACGACGTGGATGGAAATGGCACCATTAGTAAAAATGAGATTCAAGAGATTGTTAAGGTACAAAAATACTTATTTTCCTCTGCTGTGAATAAAGGGATGGTGATGATACATCTATGGAAATGAAGTAAAGTTTTTATAGTTAGAATATAACAACCAGATGAATCAAATTCAATGGAGGAAATATCTGATCATACACAATTTTGTATTTATAATAATTTAATACATTTGTAAAATATTAGAATCTTGAGTTGTGCTCTATAATACATTTACTTACTCACTATCCCATGTTAATTAATTATGTTGTTTAATTGTTTTCATGTAGTCAATATTTAACATGATTCCCGATGAAGACCAAATGGACCTGCCTGAAGATGAGAACACACCAAATAAAAGAGCAGACAAAATCTGGGACTTTTTTGGAAAGGAAGAAAACGGTAATTAAGATTATTTTCAAATGTTAAATCCTTTTTATTTAATCTTGCACGAGAGACCACCCCAAAATGATGCATAATCTGAAACAGTTAAGATGGGCCAGGAAAGCAAGGCCTGACCATCCCATGTATCAACCATATATAGTTGTAGGCTTGATTTGTGGCTATATGTTACATTTGTTACACGTTCTTTGTTTACATATGCTGGAGTAAAGCCAACCTATATTTTATGTTATTATGGGGTACCACGAAATCATTCAAGCTAACTAAAGTTGCCTGCCAGCTTCAAAATACAATAATTGAGTACTGACGTTTTAATTTTTTTCAGACAAGATTGCAGAAGGGGAATTCATTCAGGGAGTGATGGACAACAAGGAAATTCTACGGTTGATTCAATTTGACGAGCCTCAGAAAATCAAGGACAAACTTAAAGAGAAGAACCAATAGCTTTCTGACAAAATCATTACATTTATTTCTATAAGACTGTTGAAAACTTCCCTGTTTACAAACCCATCTCTCCTGCCAGACTTGGCTTGTTGTGCTCTAGACAACATTACAATTCACATTGAGGTATGGCACATGGTGGTGGACGTGTTTATGGCCTGTAAGCTATGAATAAACTAGTCTATTTTTCCACTCAAAACCTTCCACCCAAGTTATGTTTTTTTCTTCTATTTCTCAATGTAATTGTTATATTTCCAAAGCTGTGGTTGTCTACTGCAGGGTTCAGGGAATTAGTATCCAGTTAACAATCCCTGTCTTACTATCAATCCTATTAGTTTGTGAAGGTCGGTTTACAGAATCCATCCAGAGGTTCCAACGACAATCAGGTCTATGGACTGTGTGATATAATGTGCTTACCAGGACTGATCCTTACACAATGCACTGTGCTTGTTTTCAACTGGTAGAAGAGTAGAAGAGTTGAAACTTGTTGACATTGTCATAACACTTTCACATTGGATTTACATTTTACTGTTAAAACAACAACATACAGTACATGGGTTTCCCAACACGGAATATTTAAATCTTTCTACTTACATATCCGGAGAAATTCACAAACGCTATATTTTTCTCTGAGTGAACATGTGGATTGGTCTGTAGAGTATATGTGATACGGCGTTTGTAATATAATGTTGGTGTTGAACTATTCAGTACATTCCAAAGAGCAGTACCATTGCATGCTTGCTTTCACATATTGTCTACCTGTTCCAGGGAATTTTCTTTTTTTGTTGTTGGTTGCATTTTATTTTTGCTTTTAATAAAGGTGTATTTAAAAGTTCAAAGTATCTATGTTTTGAAACATGACACATTTTATTACATTACCCTAGGATATGGTTTTACTGACATTAGTCATGATTTATATTATAAAATACTATTAACTACAAAGCATTGGCACATTCTTAACAGAGCAAAAAGAATGCAAAAATTCCACACACAATTAGCGAGTCATATGTTTGGCTAAACACAACAAGCAGACGAATACTTCATTTTCAACGCAACAATTTCTCAAACACAAAGCATGACAATAAGTTTTATGATTCATTAAAGCTGAGGTTTCAATATTATTGGCACCCATATAGTGAATTTGTCTGGGACCAATCCTCCATTCAGCTCATTGCCACCAGGTTATAAAAAAAATTAACATGGTACTTAGTGGAAATCATTATAGCCTAGATCTTAACAAAAGCCTTTTTGCTATTAGTAGCAAAACATCCTGGAGCACTATATGCCCCAAAGCCTTAATGATCCTCCACCAGGTTTTATTGAGAATATCAGGTGCTTAATGTAATCTGCCTTATTGTTGACAAAAATGCAGATAGTGAGAATAGTCCAATATATTTTTTGTGTTTTTTGATCACAGTACTTGTTATCTGGGCTCAGTATGGGCCTCATTTGTCCAACCCTTCCAAAGAGCTAGTTGAAGCTGGCTAAAAACATTTGATTATTTTCCTGACTGTACCTCAACTGTTTATGTATTTTTGATATCCTTTACCTAATCTTTTTAGATCAACAACTACCTGTCTTATTATAGCTTAAAGCTCTTTGGTTTTACTTATGGTGATAGAAAACAAATTTCACATGCGTGAAAAATGAAAAGTTATCAATCAAAGACAAATAAAAAGCATAGAATTTCATAACAGATTCCACTATATTTGATTTTATTTAGGGGTACCAGAACTTTACATTACTAAAACCAATCATTTTCAGAAGAAAATCGTACTTCTCAATAAAAAAAATTCTATTAAAGAAGTTCTTGTTTTGTAATAAAAGTATACAGCTCCCACATATTGTACCCCAAATATGACTCATTGTTCTTTCTATTTTCTGCATTCACTTTTGCTCAATTTGATGAAGGGTCTTAATGCTCGTAGAGTTGTAGGGTTCTTTATTTACCAGACCAACGCTTAGTATACCTTAACCCAATTATCATAATTGCAATAGGATTGACTCCATAATGTTGATGGGATAAAACATAGGAGCGGCCTGGGCCATATATTACACAAGGAAGGCTTATTCAATACAGAATATGTGCTTTTACTCCACTTGTATCTATGTCATCTTGGCACTGAATCTGTCCAAGCCATTGGGTCTTAGCCAGAAATATTGGGATTACTTCTTTCCCCCTCTAAAGCCTGCTTTGGCTCCATGGCGATGCATGACCTGGTTTCATGTCAGTGTCCCTCCACCTGGCCTATCTCCCTAGATCTCCCTGGCCAATCCATGGACAGGAGTGGAAAGGGCTTGACACCAAAAGCCTGGGGGAAAAGGCTGCGTTTTATCTGCTTATTGGGAAGAATCCAACTAATTGAAACAGTTCCCAGAACTTAAAATAAGTCATTTTTAACCCAGTTTATGATTATGTAACGAGAAGCTGGTCAAATCATATTTCCAAGGAAACAGTTTATTGTAGACACTGCATTCTACACTTTGTCTGGATCAAAGTCACAAATGGTTTGACATTTCTTTAAAGATTGGAAACATTTTATGTGATATACATGAGAGATGGAAATCACCAGAAAGCAGTTAAATTAACATTACTACAAAATTACTGATTTAGTTGAGTACATAACCTTTAACAGAAAAAACATCAACATAACATATAAAATACATCACTGACACATACTGTAACAGGATAGCTTATACAATAAGTACAACATTTCAATCTTTAATAGTTTCAGATAGAGTTAAGCAAACTCCATAACATGCTGAATCAGGGTTTTTTCATCTTCTCAGTGGTAGTTTTATATTTTTCATATAAAAATAAGCAATGTATAAATCAAATGAGTATATTTATATCTGTAACTTGCTGATAAGGCATGTATATACTGAATAGATTTTGTACCAGTAAACTTTCTTCTGTATGCATTTCTTGGCATAGTGAATGTATTATTGTGATTTTAAGTTGAAAGGGATGACAGTTTGAGGAGCTCTGTTGTATTACCGAATAACTAAACCACAACACAATACATACATACATAAAAACTGACCAACAGTAACACACAAAGACATACAGACCACACACACATACATGCAGGCATACATTTCATATTATGCTATGTTTGTTTGGGTAGGCGGATATGTTGGCTAAAAGATATGCACTATATGGACAAGTACAGATTTCACTGCAAGCAAAACTGATTACTTTTCGGATGGGTGTGTTGAGCTTTGCAAATCATCAAAATGCCACTTGGACTTTTAACTCCTTTCAAATGCGCACAATGTATGGAGGATTGACTTCCCAGTTGGCACAATGTATGGAGGATTGACTTCCCAGTTGGCACAATGTATGGAGGATTGACTTCCCAGTTGGCACAATGTATGGAGGATTGACTTCCCAGTTGGCACAATGTATGGAGGATTGACTTCCCAGTTGGCACAATGTATGGAGGATTGACTTCCCAGTTGGCACAAT